>CAEFZX010030232.1:0-82004 GCA_903066825.1 Alfaro cultratus | reverse complement strand
GAAGGCCTAACAAGAACACCGACATGCTGAAAAGGTTGTTGGTACTACCAGGGAGAGAACTAAAACATGCAGGATGCCGGCCCTCGAGGACCGACTTTGGGCACCCCTGCACTAGAATATCAGTTCAATTTATGCTTTGTATATTTCTGCAAAACTACTCGTACAAGAAAACGAATCCGTGCAAGGACCAACAAAAATGTAAATAGCTGTTTTGTGTGTCCGGAGCAGAGTTGTACAGCTTAACAGCGACTATGGGGCAGGTTTACGACCATGGTGTTATAATTTAGTGAATATAACAGTCATAACACAAACAGAATCTAGTGAACTTACAAAAACTTTGGGCGCCTTTCCCTTTAAGAGAAGTTACTTCACTAATAAAATCGCATTAATTACTAGCTTCACATTTCAAAACTTATTTATTCAAGTTACAGCAAGCTTTCAGACAACGTAATGCTTTTTTTAAATTTTTTTAATTTATCCTGGCCAAACTTTCACTGAGCTCTGTGCTGACTCTCACTGGAGGCCAGAGCGTCCTGGTTATGTAATATTGCACTTTCCTGATCCAGTCAGCTCTCTGCGTGTCAGGAGAAAACTTGCATCCATGCCCTTTTGCAGGCCCACGTCGGCTGCAGCTGCAAAAATCTGATGTTGCACTTGACGATCATCGAAGTAGATCCAGTGTCATGTGGGAGGCCCGTTGTGTCTACAGAGACTTGTGAAATGATGTTGTGTAATTTAATCGAAAACTCCAATGCGCGGGAGCGACTATGTCAATGTCCTGAACGCGTCCAACTTTCTGCACCTATATTTGAAGCAGAGCAGAGCCGCCGTGCATGCACTAAATGTAAACATTACAACATCGCTCTCGGTAGCAGCAAAACAAGGAGGGGCTGAGCAGGGATGACAGCTAACAGTCAAACCGCCTTCCGCAACAAAACGTCGCGCAACTTTGCGGAATTTCGCCGAGCCGAAGCAGCAGCCAGAGGGAAGAGTGCATTTACCTGATTGTTAATACGAGACCATCTGATCTGTCATATTTCCCTTATAACGCTCTCATCTCGTTAGGCTAAGTGCGGCATCCTCTGGTGGAGCTGTTACCGTGTGGAACATTCCGTGGATTTCACCACTGCTGGGGAAAAAAGGTCCTAATAACAAGCGTCCCACGTTATCAGCGCATACTGAGAATGGATTGTGCCGTCTTATGGCTTCCCGACTTTCCAAGATTATACCCGTAAAAGCCACATTTTTTGGTTAGGCAGCGCTAAATCAGCCCTGCGGATGTTTTGGGCTTCTGCAGTTGTCAGTTACACCCCCATTTCGGCGTATTGCAAGGGCAGGGAGCGCACGGCGAGCGGCCATTTTTACCGTAATGGACGGAAAAGCGTCTCAGTCTGATTGGAAAGTTCAAGGCTCGTTTCACGGATGAACCTTGAGGAAAGACATTCGCTTTGTGTTGAGAGTCGCGAGGTATCTGCCTTGCAATTAAAACAAACAGGTTTACGCCAGTAAATCAGGCCACAGACGAAAAAACGCATTTCAGTTCAGTGCTGTTCACTTATTTCGAGCGTTTATTTTGAACTTTATGTTTCAGAGGTATGACAAATTATTTGGTTTAACATATTCATAAAGTTGGGCAGAAGGGTTAAAAACCCCTTTGAAAAAGCACAATATGTAAGTTTGTTCAAAATGATATCAGTGATTAAAATGGAACAGCAATTCGCATCACTAATATTATTGCATTTTAGAATCAAGAAAAAGAAGCAATTGGAAGCACAGTTTCCAAATTCTAATCAAAATGAGGAAATTTGATTCAAAGATTACAAAACAGACCATGCATATGTTAAGAAATATTGGTTAGCTTGATACTAATATATGTTGCTCTACTCAGTTTAATGCAGTCCAGCCAATGCAGATAAAGTTTTGGAGATGCTGATTTAATACCCACCAGAGCGCAGTCCACACAGTCAAAATTATATGGCAGGATATGACTTGTTGAATCATTCATTGAAAAAAAAACAAAACAACAAAAAACTTTTTTTTTTTGTGATATTCTAATTTACTATAGACATATCAATAGGATATATATCAATATCTTTCAATAAGTGAAAGATGAAAAATTCATAGTTTTCGGTAATGTAATTTTCCAAAAATTACATTTTCACTTGAAAACTTTATAGTTTAGCAGAAATCGAAGCAATACTTCATCACCACCCTTCGGTGATGTCAGTGGAAAAATGGGTTAAGCTGCATGAATTAAATAAATAAATAAAGGGCAACCGGTATTTTTATTTTGCGCAATATGTAAGCAGTAAATACTCTCTAATTTAAAATATTTGTTTATTATTTTTATGTATGCTCTACAGGAGCAGGACCATGTCAGGAAGTTAACCAATGGACTTTAAGTAATCTCTTTTGGTTAGCTTAATGATACTCAAATGTCAAACACCATTCAATTCATTGATTGGAAATTTGTAAAGAATAAAGCAGTCTAATATGTTCTAAACTGTGCCATGCTTGGTCAAAATGGACTAAGAGCTTTAACAGCCCTCGGAACAAAAATATTATTTGTACAATTGCACCACACAGATAGCAACCAGTACCCTCACCTAAGGAAGGATAACATTTCCTCTAAAGTGGAGGATCTTTGCTGACCAGGATGGTTTTGATCTTTTTCACTCCATTCTAGATGTCAGAGAGGGGGCTCTGTTCAATGCCAATTATTCTCTCAATAGACATACAGTTCTTATTTTTCAAGGACACTTTTCCATGTCTTGAATAAAACCAAATGTCAAAACAGACTCAATAAAAGATCCATAAAATAAAACAAGAGCTTTTTTTAAAAAAAAAATCCGCGTTAAAAAGATTCAACCTATAGAAAAAGTCTTTGCATGGGTGTTGGTCGAAATTGAGAAAATTGCAACTGTCCTCTGTCTCCACAAGAGATTCTTTGACTATTGTCGGTACAGCAGGATGGGTAGTTTTCCTGATGTATATTATAATTTGCTTTACTGATATTCACCTTCAGGTAATGTTCATAGCAACACTTCACAAAACAACAGGTCCATGCTGAATCTCTCCGTCCTGCTCAGGCTGACTACAACACTGTCCTCTGCAAACTTGGGGTGATGTCTGTTTTTAAAGGCACCATAATTATTTGCTGAATCATATTAAATGCAGCAGTAAAACGCACAAATAAACTGAATAGAGGTCAAAACCACAAGCTCAAACTCACTATGTTCTCTTGGGTATTTCTTTTTTGGCACTAGTACAAGCTAGATTCCTTCCAGAGCTTGTAAGCACTTTGCTTAATGGGAGACAGGTTACATGGTTTATGGAAAATATCACACAATTGGTCTACTGCTGAAAATAGATCTAATTGAACATTGACTGTAGACTCACAGAAGACGAGAACACTTAAAAAGTTTCCTTTGTATTTTTGTAAAAGTCTGTTCGTCATTATAATCTTTTTAAAAATCATTCATAGTGTTTGCGACTGATCCTTAAAATCCCCTCTAGTTACCTACTCATTTCATTGTTCTGTCCAGTCATTTTTTTAAATTTATTTTTTATTTTCTTTATTTAACCAGGCAAACCCCGTTGATATCTGGATCTCATTTTCAAGAGGGACCTGGGCAGAAGTCTGCAATACACAGCAACCTGGTTACAAAATAAAACCAATTAATGCATATGTAAAACAATAAAAAAAATAAAAATAAAATAAAATTAAAAAAAAGGCTTTCATGCTATTCCAGAAATCTTTAATTTCATTAAAAATTTTTGAAGGTTGGCCCTCCTGACCCCATACCTGGCTGCTTTTCTGGCCTCCACCTTCTCCTTATCTTTATTGTATAAAAAGTCATCATAGTTTTTATGTAACACATCATTTACTGATGAGTTTACTGCAGTAAGGGATGACCTGCCTTGTCTGTTTGTCTTTTTAAGTAGAGAATGTAGGTAGAAAAAATTCATTCACTACATTCTCTACTTTCTCAATTGTGTAATTGTTTTTTTTTTTGACATTCTGAATGTCAACAAAGTTTTACACACATTTATAATGGAAACGGAGCTTGTGGTTCACTTCTCTTACATCAGAGTCATGGTAGCTATAATGTCTTTGATATTATTTACCGTTTAGAGTCTGTAGCAACATATGTTTTTTTTCATGTCAACTTCAGAATCAATAAAAACATTGACATTTGTGCTCTCTGGGCTCCTTTCAGTTCCTGCGCAGAGCTACAGTCTTATAATATGGCATTGCAATTGAAACATGGCAGATTCAAGGTTTTGAATCTCAAGATTTTGATATATGCTTAGAGTTGATATTTTTTACAGGAAGAAACAATAACCTCATTTTGAACTGACCTCTTTTTTACATAAGAGATCAAATGTTAATTACAATAAGGACATATATTCTATTCTCTCACCATATTTTTATCATCTTTACTTACAACTTATGAGTCGCCATCATATATAAACTTCCATCACTTTAAAAAAAAAAATAGCTCTAAATCCCTTTCCGGCTTAATAAGGCAAGGCCCCTATAACACTAAAATAACTAAAAGCAACTACTTGCCGGTAGATATTATATGCTGTTAAAGTTCCTCACTGGATTTTACTATAGTAGATGGAAAAAATATAAAAAATAAATTGGTTTCCTTTGGTTGTTTGTTAACTGACTGTATAAATTAACAAATCAACAGCGATACGAAATGATAAGGCTGCAAAATGACAACATCCCATAAATATTGTAGCACCATAATCAGCAACAACAGTTTGTAAAATAAAGAAGCAAAAAACCAACAATAGTCAATTTATAATTATTTGTTTAAAATATTGCCACATGGCAAATATAACAATCTCATGACTTTTCTACCTCTTCTGAAATAAAAAAATAATTTTTGCTCACATTTTTGATTATGAAAAGCAAAGCTTTCTTTGCTGCTGAATGTATAGCACTTTTTTTCGGACAAGTTGTTGTGTCGTTTAGCCGCCACAAGAGGGGGCAAAAAATAATATTATAAGTCCTCTAATCCAACATTTTCTTTTGTCATCATCCTCAGTTGACAGAGAACGTGGCCAATGAATTATTCTATGGTGTGAAGTAAAATAACAGGAAAATCACCCACATAAATACTATTTGTTTCTCTGTAAGGAATGTAAGTTGTTCATAAGCGTGTCTAAATATGACGTCTTTATCCTTTTTCATTTGAGTTGACAAAGAGACAAGCACCATGAACTTTTATTGAAGGAGGAGAGCAAAACACAGGCCAGGATTCTTTTCTTCTTTTCTTGTCTTTCATCTTCTTAGCAGACAATATCAAGGAAAACAACAACAACAATATATCAGAGTGCCAGTTAAAGAACAGAAGTCAGAGAAGAAAAGAAACATGGCAATATTAGATTAAAAGAAGGGATATGCTTTTAAAAAGGATATCTTTTCATAAAAAGCACGAAAAGAGCAACTTCTTAGTAAAAGTTTGTTTAACTTGAGGCCTTTTATTCCTTAGGCATCTTGATGGACTCCTCAGCGCAGCACATATCTCAAACTAGTGCCAGTGTTTCATTATGGTGACGTAAGATATTTTCCATTTGGAACGTCATTATCAAGTCCTAACTGTAAGGTTAGAAACGTTTTTTTGTATGTTTCTGTTTACTGGTATATCTTAGCAAAGGATTTATTAGGTTCCTGCCCACTTATATCAGTGTTGTGTTCAGAGCTGTAAGTCATAAACCAAAGTCTATTCGGATAAGGCAGAAGGAAACATTTTTCTGACTGCTGTCACTGACACATACTTTGAGATCTTTTGCATGTCTTGAAACAGTTTCTGTATTTTATATCCACCTACAGATTACCTTGTGACGGCACATTGTGCTTTCCAATCAGAATCATTTCTCTATCAGGTTTTGACTATCTTCATCATGCAAGTCACCATGTTACTCACTGTTTAAATGTGCCTCCAGGTTTATGTATAAATTGAGAGAAATGTCTTATATAATCACCTTCTTGTTTAAAAACTTATTCCTTGACTTTTTTCTTGTCACAATAAGTAACCTTATCGATTTGGTTGCCACACTGGATAGTAATGAGATGAGTTTTCTTGATTTGATGAAGTTAGATGGTCCTACGTGGAATTCATGTTTTTTTTCTTTTATAAGATCCGACCTGAACTGCAGATTAGTATATGAATCACACAGATGCAAAGTTACCAGTCTTGTATTCAGTAATTGTCTGAGGATTTTGTGTCCACATCATACGGCATGAAGACCCGCAGAGTTGCTAAGCATCATTTTAAACTCAGTATAGATGTCCTGTGTGAAGGGAATGTCGTCTCTTAGTACCTATTTGTTTTACGCAACAAATGTCTATCACTGTCTTCTCAAAAGATGGGGAATTTAATGGAAAAACAAATATTTACTGGGAAAAATAAAGACATTTTCATATTAAATCTTTTTTCAAATCTAAATTTCCTTGAAAAGCAGGAAAGTAGATGATTCGATAGACACTGTCTGTTAATATCAAATTCCAAGTGTTGTCACAGATTTGCAATTGGATTTGTGTCCAGACTTTGACTAGGACATTCTAAAGCAGGCATATGTTTTGCACTAAACCATTCCATTGTAACTTTGATTGTGTGTTAGGAGTTCTTGGCCTGCTTGGATGGTGAGCCTCCATCCCACTTTGAAGTCTCCTGCATGGCAGGTTATTTTTCAGGATTGCTCTGTGTTTAACTCCACCTAATTTGTGCTCTGTAAGACTTTTAAAGCTGAGATATTGCTGCCTTAAATTTCCCAACAACTTTATCTTTGACTTGTCCTCTGCGTTCCTTGGTCTTCATGAAATTGTTTGTTCACTGACGTTTTCTAACACACCTCTCATCTGCTTTCATAGAACAGCTGGACAGAAGAACAGCTTAAAACCAAAATAAAATACTTTGAACTGTGTCGTTTTAAAGTGGCAAAAAGTAGAGGTGCAGGACTGCATGATCATGCTAACCACATCTCTACCGCGGAGTGTTTTCTGTTTCATTAAAAGCTGAGATCCTCTGGCATTTTGTAGAGACAAATATTTGATTGTGAATGAAGCTGGTGAGTACAGTAGACCAGAATCCTTTGTGTGCTGTCCCTTAATTAGAGGGGGAGGGCTGAAAGGAGCCCTCATTATGACATGGATCCACAGTTTCTGAACAAAACAGAGACCCGCTGATTGGTTCTGAAGAGACCAATTTTAGAAAACCCTCTGGTCTCATTGGGTCTACTCTGCTGCCATTACCATGACAACTGAGGGACCTGTTCAGAGCCTCATGTGGTTCTGGTGACCAACAAGAACGCAGAACCAGGAATGTTGTAGTGACGAGGTTAGCCAGATGGAGCTGCAACTTTTCTGTATGGACAGTCCTTGTAATGAATATTCCAGGATATACAGCTAACATCAAGCCATAAGCACCATAGGTTTAATATGAGAATTATTTTAAACTTTTCTTTGCAATTCATTGACTATACTTTTTGATACGCTTAACCCGACATCGCTAAAACAAGGAAGTGGACCAGAAGCAGTGATGTTGGTTGTGTGGCTCTATGCGTGTTAATCATTTATGTTTACAGCTCTGACAGGATCATAACTGGGAGAAACAAGAACCAAAGGTCTTATCGACACATCATTGCAAGCAAGCCCTCTGCCAATCTCACCAGGTAAGTTTGGAGCTCTACAAATTAAATCTGTTTAAATTTTGTTAAAATACTAGCTTAATGATCTTATTTTCACCATAAAGAAGTTTGTTTTCACTTGTCCCTATGGAGTTCCGGAGATGTCGAGATAAAATCAGCTTATTTTTATAAACAAATTTTGAACAATATTATTTTCAACACCTCAGTGCTGACACATTAGACTCTGAACTCTGATCTCAGTGGATAGGAGGAAAGCTTAACGATGGTCGGAGGTGTTAAAATCTCAGAATTCAATTATTTACATCAAGTTTTGTAAATATCAAAATTCCTACATTGAGCGGTTCGTACACAGTAGAATATTTTCTGTCTGTTTTCCACATAAAGTCAGAAATTGTTTCTTTTTTCACACTGTACTTCTGAATTAGAAGGAGCTGCCAATAATTCAGCTTCACTGCAATAAATCCCTTTTAGGCGTTTTAACCATTTGCTTGCTGTCATTTTTTTTGGGTGTGGCCAGACAAACATTTTGCTGTTAATTTTCAAGCTATATTAATCAAGGTAAAATGATATTCGAGTCCTTCACTGTAGAAATTGCGGTGACAGCGTACAGTCACTGACATCACTTATAAGATTTAAGGCCTGATGTTCTATGGCCCAATGGTTAGTTACTTTTTTGCCTCCATCTTGGTTTTACCTTTCTTTAGTCTGAAGAAAGAACAGCTGAATCTGTTTGCTCAACTAAGAAATAAAATGAGACAAAAAGATTTACCTGTCTACTATTAACTCAGAAAACTACAACTACAAGAGTTTCAAGAAAACTTGTCAAAATAATAGCCATGTTTTTCAGTGCAAATAAAGTCAGGACATTTTAGGCCAGATTATAAGTCATTTTAGTGCCTTAGAAACACACCAAAAGAAAGATAAATTGATTATACATAACTTTACTGATGTCAGAAATCAAGTGAAAGGTCATTTTCTTTTCATGCAATAAGATTTCTTGTTACAAGTAGATGGAACTGCCTCCAGTACGTCAAGTAAGACGCTTCCTCATCGCCTTTCGGAACTATAAGCTACTTATTTTATGGTCTTCTTTAAGGCTCAGGTCAATTTAATAAGATTTTCCATTTTTAAAATTCCTTTATGACCCATTAACATCTTTTTTGTGCCCATCCTGACTGGTCATCTCTTTATTTAACTTGGACAAGTATAAAACTGAGGTTTTCACATGCAAATTTAACCCAAACTGAGGCTCCTAACCCCAGTTAACCTTCAACCACTTTTAGACATTAGTATATGTAAATATGTGGCATGTAGATGTGTTTTCATCTTTCAACCTAAGATTTGCATTCTTGAGACAGAAGAAAGCAGTCTTTTTTATGTCTATGAAGCAATTGGATTACATGCCATTGTTCTGTATAAATGCGCTCGTATGGAGAAAATTTAAATACAGCTATTACTTTCTCTTACTTCTAATTATCATACAAAATGAACTGGTTGACAGTGAACTCTATTTTTGCTAACAGCCACAAAAGCTAGCTTTTTTTTTCATTCATTGTCTTATTAAAATAAAATTTCCAGCTCTAGTTTTTCTTGCAGAATGTTAGAATGCATAACATGCTAAGCTTATTTCTGAAATAGTATAGATTTTGTAGTAAAAGATTAGTTCATTTCAATTCAAACTAATGATATATGTGAATGTCAGATGTCGCTGTTGAATGTCGATGCAACATTTAGCTTGAATACTGTACCAGCTTTAATTAATCTGTCCTACTTTTTAGATTGTCTTGAATGTTGACGAGCAATAAAGCAAAACATTATTTCCTGTTTATTTAATGATTCATGTCATTTACAGTGATGGGTGGGCTAACAGGATGGCTGCTGTTACTCTGCCTTGTCTGCTCAAGCAAAGGTGGGCTTTCGGTTTATTACTGAATGATTATTTTTTCTGTTTTATCTTGACCTTTAACATCTGATTAATATTTTTACTTAGTGAATTATTTCATAACTATTATCAAATGATGTGCCATATAAATACAGTTATTCTTAAAATTCTTATTAATACATTTTATCTTAACATTCCCACTTGATATTCTCTCTTTGCAGCCAATTTCAGTCCTACAATTAACCAAAATGTTTTTGAAATCTGTGAGGATGTTCCTGTCGGTATGTACTGTGTTTGTACTGTGAAACATTTCTTTTTTTTACATGTGAATGTAATTACACACATCCACTTTTTATTTCTTGCACAGGTTCAGTTGCTTTTACGATATTAGCATCTGATCCAGAAGGAGATACCCTGACTTACACACTGACTGGGCCCAATGCTGGACTCTTCCGAGTTGATTCAGCAAATGGGGAGGTGACAGTGAGTTCTCCCCTTGATAGAGAGGTGAGATATTAGAAAAGAAGACTTTTCTTCATTAAAAATGCTCCTTTAGACTGAACATGTATATCTATTCTTCTGCTGTAGATCAGCGTCACGATGACACTCGGTGTTTTTGTTTCAGATGGTTCCAATACTGTAAGATAAACTTCAGCAACTACTTATTTTCCTAAGCATCAGTTTTATTTGTGTACTAAGTGTGCATCCTCTCTTTCAGACACCAGGAACATTAACTATAATATTATATGATGCCAATGACAACAGCCCTGTATTTGAAAATCCTTCTTTTGACATGACAGTGCAAGAAGTAAGTAAATAACATTAAAACGTTATTTTTGATTTAAGTTGTAGTTTTCGATCCAAGAATATAATAGTTTTTTAAATCTAATTTAGGTTTTTGGAGTTACTTCTGAAGAAAAGTGTCACGTTTTTTTTTGTTTAATTTGGTGTTTTCCTTCTGCTTTTAGAATGCAGCTGTCGGAACGTCATTGTTTAAATTCATAGCAAGTGATCGTGATGATGCAGATGCCGGCGTTGTTAGATACTCAATCATTGAGGTAAGGTTCTGCTGTAAAGCACCTGACTTCATCTTTAATTTTAGTCTTTAATATGCTTCAAAATGAAATGTTTTTGCATTATTTCCAGATAATACCTGCACAAGGATTTGATGTGTTTGAGATCAATGATGTTTCTGGTGATCTGAAGTTAAAGGGCCAGCTTAATTACAACACACTGAGCACTTTTTATCGGCTCAAGGTTCAAGCAAGGGTGAGTACGATGCTTGAGGATATAAAAGTTTATATATCCAACAATTAAAATGAAACATACCACTTATCCAAACACAATGACTCAAATGCTGCAATCATCTGTCTGTATCTCCAAAAGACTTTCCTTCTAAAATGACAATAAAATGTTTTTGTTAGTATAACATGATTACAGGTTTCTGGGATCTGGGAACTTCCATTTCCTGAAAACATTTCACCCACATGAAAGAAAAAAAATCACAAGCAGTTCAAAAGTTTCAGTGTCTTTTAGAGATATTCATAAATATAAATCTAAAATAATAATAAATCTGAAGCTGTGGAGTACATTAGTGTCTAAATGTAAGTTTACATACATTGGCCTGCTTAAAATGTGAACCTCGACCCAAGTTTGAAGTGTTTTCCAGTTTAAAAAGCACTTGAAAATCACCCCCATATGCTACCACTCTGTTATCATGACAGTTGTGTTTCCAAAGTGACCAAATGTGAAAATGTCCAAAGGGTGTGAATACTTATGGAATGAGCATAACGACTCATTATGCTTTAATTTATTTAGTTTTAATTTAAATATAAATTGGTGGTTATTAGTTCAACTGTTAATTTATTAATAGTCACGTTGGTGTTTTATGTCTCCTTCAGGATCTTGGAGGCTCTTGTACTGGGGATAAGGTTTTCCAGTCAACCAGTATTTTCTCCTTCGTGACGGTTGAGGATGTCCCAGACCTCGACCCCGTTTTCATCGGTGGTCCATATGTAGGAAACGTTGAAGAGAATTCTCCTACTGTGAGCGTTTGTTATTGACTAATAAGTGTATTTCCATTACAGCAACAAATAGCAAACTTTTTTTTTTTTTTTTTTTTTTTTTTTACAGTGAATTTGATTTAAATAGCCATAAAATGAAGTTTGTCTGAAAGTCAGAAGTGCTTTGACACTCTAAATCCTATTTCCTCCCGTTTATCAGGACACGTCTGTGTTACGAGTGACCGCCCTCGATCAGGACAAGGGAATCAATGACAACATCATCTACAGCATTGAAGGTAGATGCAAAGAATGTCACACCTTGCTATTTATGGGAACAAATAAAGTAATGTGTTTTGTTCCTGTTTCAAAGCTGCCTCAGCTGATGGCTTGTTCAAAATCTCAGAGAATGACGGCATCATATCTGTGTCATCGGGAATTGACAGAGAAGTTACTGGTGACAAAGTAACTCTGACTGTGAAGGTAACAAACCAAGAAGAACCACTTGTTAGCCTCTTTTTACAATACGTAAAGTTAACATCAGAAGGCAAACAGGGTAATGTAGGAATTCAAGTGACAGGCACGATGATTAATGAGATTAATCTAAGACAAAATTTGGGACCAAACATGAAGGTATTTTGTATTTGAATTAACTGGGACACCATGACAGATTTTTGATTTCACAATAATAAATATAATATCTTTAAATTGTTGTTGGAGAGCATTCAGTTTGAACAAAGTTAAGCTAATAAATCGGGCCCTAGTTTTTTTGTGTTTATTTTCCCAATAAACGACAAGAAATATGATTAAAAACAAAACAAAACAAAACAAGTAACGTCAGCTGTTTGATTTTAGGGCACCGAGTCTAAACCGAACGTCAACGGACAACCTGCCATTGCGACAGCAACCGTTGAGATCAACATCGGCGACGTCAATGACAACCCACCTCAATTTTACAAATGTGAAGACTCCTGTGTGCTAGAAACTCAATTCACAGGCGACGTCTTTGAACACTCATTGGGGGCAATTTCCATTGGCATGACAGTCAAAGATCTAGACAAGGTGAGAAACAAAACCAATGCCTTTTTAATAAATGGTAAGATCAGAGTGACAACGCCTGCTCTTATGTTTTACAGTCTGTGCAAACCGAGCTAAGGTTGGATGGAGAGGATAAAGACGTGTTTTCTGTGGAACCCTCCATTGCTGGACCAGAGAGCACCGTTCAGCTTCTTGTCAGGCAGCCTGGGAATCTGGATTTTGAAGAAAAGCAGCAAATGGTTCTTCAGGTAACAGAGAACGAATAAGAACAGAGTACAGTAGTCAACCTGAGTTTTGTTTCATATGCATGTGCCACATTGCAGGTGATTGCTGTTGATAAGGGCGAACCCACTTTCCAGTCCACTGCCACAGTTACAATAATCATAAAGGACACCAACGACAACAGCCCCACGTTCCCACAGGACACGTACAAGATAAGTGTGGCTGAACACTCTCCTGCTGGGACAGAGGTGGTAACAGTCACGGTAAGACCATAAGCATCTGGATATTTTAATCAAGCAAATTTTGTTAAAAAATTAACTTTGGAAGCATTTTCTTTGTTTTTCCAGGCAGATGATCCTGACACAATGGATGCAGGCAAAATCACGTACAGTCTTCTTCCAGAGAGCATGTATGTGTACCCTGATCACATTTATTCTGTTTAGTCTAATCTTTATGAGAACTTTCTGTTTTGTAATTTAACGTTGGCTGATCCAAACAATCCCACTGAGCAGTTTGAACCTGTCTTCCAGACTGCAGTACTTTGACGTTGAGAGTAACACGGGAAGAGTCTACGTGAAGAATGAGACTCTCCTGGATCGCGAGGTCAGATCTCTCTATTCAGCCACCTTGCAGGCCAGAGACACGGATGGCAAGCCCGGCACCACGGTGCTGGAGATCACTTTGATGGACATTAATGACCAGCCACCAATCATCAACAGAGACGTGTACCGAGAGTTTGTCGATGAGGGTGAGAAGCTTGAATTCCCGATTGAGGTAAATAGAAAGTCGACAGTAATCTTATTGTGACACTTGGCATGAAGGTTGCAATATCGCAAACCTCTTTTCTGATTTAAGCTATTTTAGTTAGGATTTTTATCCTACAATGAGTAATATTTTATTGGATGGTTGAACATGACTTTCAGTAAAAAATTTTGTTAATACAATACGGTTATTTTATGTTGTTACCAATAAAAAAATACATTGAAGTTATTTTATATATCAGTGTGACTTAAAGATTTAAAGAATGAATAAATAATAAAATTTTTCAAGTATCATTTAAACTACATTGTGAATGTAGTAGTGATTTTCTTTATGTGTCTGTATCGGGTGCATTTGATGCTTGTCCATAGATTATTTAAAAAATGCAACTCCTTAACAGTTACTTTTATTTGTTCTTTTCCAGGCTACAGATGGAGATGAAGCTGGTACAGTAAACAGCCAGATTGAATTCAGCATTAAACCGAGCACACACAGCAGCAGCTTCAGCATTGACCCGAACACCGGCGTGTTTACAAATAACGGTGAACTGGATCGGGAGGCACTGGATCCAGAATTGAATGGCAGGATCGACCTCACTGTGATAGCCACTGATAAGGGAACACCCGCGCTGTCAAGCTCCGTCTCCGTTATTATCAATGTGGGGGTAAGTGCTATAACCGTTTACGTCCACCCCGCCGCAAGTGGATAGTTGCACAAAAGTATTCATCCCCCGTAAATTACCACATTTTATCAAGATACACAAACTTAAATGTATATTACTGGGATTTCATTTGATAGAACTACCTAAAGTTGCACGTAAATGTAAAGCAAAATAAAATAGATACACTGTTTTCATATTTTTATAAAGAAAAATTGTGAAAAGTGTGGTCTTATATTTAGCTTGCTTTACAAAAACACCTCTAAATAATATCCAAGAAAACCAATTGCTTTACAAGGTCACCTGACTAGTAAACAGTAATAGTCTTTGCTGCAGTTAATTTATTTACTGTATACATATATCTGTCTTAGTAAGGCCTCTGATTTCCCCCCCCCCCCACTAAAGTAGATTCATTTTACATCCAACTTATACTTACAAATAGAGTCGATTTAATTCAATAGTACAAACACAAAAACGTGGAAACAGTGGACAAATGCATTTCATAAATGCTTCACATTTATGCACTGGTTTGCGTTGATCTATCCTAAAATTTCCATAAAATACAGCAAAGTTTGTGTATTTTACATGCTTAAAGAGGAATAAATTCAGTGGGTATGAATAATTATGCAAGACACATGAAGGTTCACGTTTCCTTTCTGATGGACTTTAGGACATCAATGACAACGCTCCAACTTTCAAAGTATCATCCTACAATTTTTCTGTTAAAGAAGGAGAAAAGGGCAAGTATTGCAGCTTAAAAACATTTGCTTCATCCCTAACTACGTTACAGGATTATAACATTTGTATTTATTCATTCAATCAGGCGCATCTGCGGGTTTCATTTACGCCGAGGATCTGGATCAAACAGCCGAATTCAACCGCATTTCTTTCAGCATCATCGATGGAAGCTTTGGCAGCTTCATTGTTCGAACCTCGGCAGAGGAGAAGGGTTACAGCGGCAACATCATGGTAGACCCGGACATCGAGCTCGACTATGAGACGGAACCCAAGAAGTTCACGTTGCGGGTGGAAGCTGCAGATCTGGAGCTGGAGAAAGCTTCAGCCGTGGTGGAGGTGAATGTGTTGGACGTAAACGACGAAAGACCAGAGTTCAAGTCAGTCCAAGTCGTGTCTGTGGCCGAGGACGCCTCCACAGATGGGCTCGTCGGGACGTTCATAGCTCAGGACAAAGACACCAACCATTCACTGGTCTACGAGCTGGAATCTGTCGATTGCAAGTGTAGTGGCAAACTGGAACCCTGCAGCTGGTTCACCCTCGACCCGAATGGGGATGTTAAAGTCGGTCCAGCAGACCCTCTGGATTATGAAGAATGTGACCAAGTTGTGGTAAAGGCTCAGGTGGTGGACTTGTTCACGGAAAAAGGAGAGAACAACAGCGTTACGCCAGGTCAGGACTGAGTTGTTCACAATTGTATCTCAGTAGCAGAAAGTTGAAATTATAGTCCAATGTTGATTTCATAAAATCTAAAAAAAAATGTTAAAATCTTTTCTGCTGGATCTTTCCAGGAGAAATGGTGATCAACATTGAAGACATAAATGACAACAGTCCTGAATTTATTTACTCTGACTCTGTATATGGTGAGTAACGCTTTGAGAATAAATCATTATAAGTAACTATTTTCAGATGTTAGAAAGTTAGTAAGCATATTTAAATAGTTCATATCTAACAAATTGCACACAATGAACCAAGAGGAGACAGAATATTAGACTTGATCATATTTGTGGTAAGAAAAATATCACAAGAAATGTCTTTTATATTGCTTTTTAGGGTTTGTTGGTTCCTAGGTGTTTTTTCCTTTTTCATTACACTCTGCTACTAACAACTCAGATGGATTTATGTACTTTTGGAAATGTTGCTGTGAATATTTTTTTTATAAAAAAATAAACAGCATTTAAGTAACTAAGTAATACATCACATATTTGGACAAAGATGTGGAAAGATTTCCAAGCATCCAAATTTTGGTCTTTGACATTTGCTGACACACATAAGTTGTGTACAAGTCATAGCTTCAAGCTATTTTTTTAATACTTAATACTTAAAAAAATGGATTGTCTCCATCTTTTCTTGCTGCTTTAGTTGTGGTATCAGAAAGTGCCAGCAAAGGAACATCAGTTGCAGGAGTCACAGTGAGTATAGCTGAACAAAAAATCAGTCAACTTGTTTCTGACAAGTTATAGCAATTGTCTTTAGATGCTTAATTGAGCTTCTGCTTCTGCTCCCAGGCTTCAGATCGGGACTCTGGAGAGCACAGTGTGATCAAATTTAACGTCCAAAGAGTTCAATTTGAGAACAGGGTCACAAACACTACCGCCGACACGGCTAGGATCCTGTTTGAGGCTGTCACTACGCAACAACAAAATGTCTACGTTGGGATTATTCAGTGAGTGCAAAAAACCTACCAGAGCATTTTGTCTCCAAATCAACACCTGCTTAACATATTAAGTCAGATGTTACTTGTTGATGACTTGGAACTCGTTGTTGTGTGATTGCTGTACTTTTTTTTGTCTTCTTTCATCAGAACTACAGAAGGTCTTGATCTGACACTGAAAGGGAAATATTTGGTAACGGTATCTGCAACGGATCCTGGTGGCCTTTCCTCCACCATTGTCCTGGAGGTGAGGGACCAGATGTGAATTCACGACTCTCAGAGAAACATCGTACAAACACGACTCAGGGTTTAAAATGTCTATGTTTCCACTTCTGTGTTATCTTTGTTTTCCAGATTTTCACCCTTGACCAGGGCTTCCGAACTGAACTCCAGTTTAGAACCACAGTGAATGAGGTCGAACAGTCACTCAATGAGATCAGAAGGTGAATTTCTTCTGTCAATACTTTTTTTTTTTTTTTTAAGGAATCTATGAAAACTGTAATATTCTGTAAAAAAAACCTTTGATTTAATTACTTAATCTCCTTCAGGGAACTCACAGCAGCCACCGGCGCTGCAGTTGACATCGTTTCAATCAGAGACCAGCCTTCAACATCCAGGTAATTTTTTTTTACAGCTAATATTATAGTAAAGTCACTGGCCAAAACCAGCAAAAAACTAAACAAAAAAAAAAAGTTTTTTGAAAAAATATATAGATATTGATCACTAGGTGGTGACAAAGATCCTATTAACGAAGCACATCACAACATGCAATAATAATTTAAGAAATTGAGCTTTCATATTAGATTCGGATTGGATGAAATAATGTGATATGTTTTTTTTCCTCTTTTCTCAGGAACGCCGCACAGGCTTTCATGGTGGCATATTTCGTCTTTTTGAATGGAACAGCTCTTATTCCTTCAGAAGTAGAAAAGAGGCTTTCTGATGAAAATCATTTTCCTCAGCTGTATGCACTGGGCCTGATGAATATTGTAAGCATATTCAGCTTCAGAGTCTGCTTTCCTAAAAGTGATGCTGCTTTTGTCTGAAGTGATGAGCAACAAGTCAAAATGTAAGCTTCAATCGCTACAGATAATGCTGATGAGTTTCCTAAATTTATTTCAGGGTAGCGTTCCCATCACTGAAACAAAACCGAATCCCGTGGTATACGGTCTGCTGGGAATGGTTGGAGGTCTCATCATTGTACTGGTTGTACTCACGACCTCGCTTTTGTGCACTCGCAGAAAGTAAGAGGAAGAAGTTTAGCAGAATGAATAATTAGCCGTAAAATTTGATATTAATGCAACTTTTTCGCATCACAGCTACAGGAGGAAGCTGAAAGCAGCGAATGCCATGAAATCTGCAACGATGTTGAACTCTGACAACCAGAAAGGTGGCGCTGTCGTGCCTGGGACCAACAAGTACACCATGGAAGGGTGAGCCCATTAACAAGAAGAAGAAATATATCCAGTTTACCACAAAATATATAGTCACTGTACATACAGTGTCGGGGCCCCATATGGGGTTTTCTGGCCTTGAAGTGGCCATGCAAAGTGGGCTTTTTATGTGGGACCCAATTGAGTTGACTAAATAAAAGCCATATTGGCTAAACTGTTATAAAAACATACATTTATTTAAGGAGGGTAGAATTTTGAGTAGAAATTCTATAATGAAATTTGATTCATTTATTCACTTTAATGAATTAGCTGCTAACAGTTTTCTCTTCTGTTAATATACACTTTGAAGACAACAGACAATACTTGCCCATTTACATTTTATTAAATAAATAACAGTTTCACAAACATTTTATTAACAAATGGATATCAGCATGTATTTAAAGTTCTCTGTCCAGAAATGTCTTCCTTGACTTAAAAATGATCCATACCTCTGGTAGATTAAAGTAATCGTTTAAATTGAGCAATTTGTTTACTTTGACTGGAAGGAGCTTCAGCATTTTGTAGAGTCCAGAGATCTGAACTGAATCTGATAGAGAGAGACAAAGACCTAAAGAAAAAAGGTCATTGCATTTAGAGCTCATCAGCAAAGACAAATCAGTAAAAACATGCAAAAATCTGGTGTGCAATTTTAAGCGGGAAATGTTTGCTGTAATGTCAAAACACGATTTTCCATGAATGTTGAGAAGGTTATAAGTGCAATTTTGCCATCACAATGTAAATGAAAATGATACTCCTTTTCCATTGTTGATTATATTTGAGAGATGCCTGTCTCAAACAAACTTACTGGTTGAAATTGTCTAAAATTGCCAGTGGAATAAACTATTTTCATTTACAATGTACAAACTAAGATAAATCAATACCAAACACGGCAGATTAATATGCAAGCTTAGTGTTGCGGTCATTAGTGTGCACAAACCATTTATGACCAAACGGCCTCTCTGCTCAGTCCTGGTTGCTTCTTTTCGTGTTGCTGTTGTCCCTGTAGCTAAAGCTTCATGCAAACTTTCCTCACTTACTTCAGTTCAGAAACATTCCCAACCACAAACCCTATGATAGTTCTCAAACTTCAGTGATTTCTAGTAGTCATTCATTAAACAACTCATCAAAACATGTCACCCTTACCGTTCTCTGAATACAATGCAAGGAATGAGGATAAAAGTTGACTGAACAAATATTTCATTTAATTCTAATCAAGATGTTCAGAGAAATTTAAGAAAACAAATAATCTACTGAAGAGTATAGTTACATTTTGAATATTCTTAGCATAAACATTAACAAACTACATTTTTTAAACTTACGGGGTTAATATTTAATACATAATGTTTCATTAGATCAGATTTGCTACAAAAATAATATGGCTAATATTGTTGAGATTTTATTATTATTTAGCTTCACATTTGCAAACTAATATGCTTCGCTGAGAATATGTTAAGGGCTACAAATTACTACCAACCAAATTAACTGTAAATAGTGTGGTGCATATCTCTTAATTTTTGTCTTTGTTCTGTTTTCTGTTGCTAACCATTACTCTGCTACAGTGCCAACCCAGTGTTAAACCTGAACATCCCCTCAACTATAGCCTTGGACTTGGATTTAAATGAGGAAAGCTCAGATGCAGACAAATCCAGGTAAAAAATAAAATCAACTTCATCATCAGAATTTGTCCTCTAATCTATGGCAGTTCTGGATTTTGAGCTGGGATGGCTTCCAGGTGGACATATTGTCACTGTGTGCTCCCCGGCAGCATGTTTGGACATAATGTTTGGCTTTTTGCTTCCAGCCATGCCATGAGACATATGTTCAAATCAAAAAAACTAAATTGAACGCTAAAAAACATATCCTCCTAACTGTTTTACTATTTTTTTTCCCTTAAAGCCTCAACTCCCTGGATCACCACTATGACATAGTCACGGATGGAAATGATACAGATGATGACAAGGTGAGTTTGCACCTTAAGGTCTATCTTGACTTGGACTCATTAATTGGAATGTAGGTTAATTCCAATTTGCTTATTGTATTACAGAAGGGGTTCGCGTGGGACAAAGACGTCGATGAGTCGTCGGAGTACAATGAACCTCTGGGTGCAGCGCTCGCCCAGTTGGGTCAGAATAAGAAAAGCAGCAAAGCCAAGACTGACCTTGGGATTAACAACCCAATGTTTGACACAACAGATCTGTAACATTAAACAGAGTAACAGCGATGGACAAAATCATGCAATCCAAATCAAACGCAGCTACTGCCTTCAAAAAGGTCTTTCATATGAAAACTGGAATGTAAACTTAAGTAAGCCTGTAAGGAGTAATATAAATACACTTGTAAGCAACAGTTTTCACACATAACTCTCTTTTCTCAGTAAAAATAAATAAATAAAACAATTAGGATTAGATTGAAATTAGATTTCAGTTTGGCTTTTGAATCAATTCTGCTTTCCAGACTTTTCAGACATCAGCTCTGGCGTTGAACGTAAGATCTGCGCATAAATGACAAATACATAGAGCGTCTAGATTGTTTATTTAATAAGTTTCTCAGTTTTAAAGATATAGGTTGTAGAGTCTTGTTCAGAAAACACCACAGAAAAACAAGGAATAAATAAATAGGCATTGGCAACATGTCAAACTCGTGGCATGTAACGACAAGAGCAAAATCTCTTCCAAAAAGGCTAATTCTGATAAGCAATTTGTACAGCAAAGCATGCAAAACATTTTTTTTTGCACACTGAATCACTTTAACACACCATGTTAATTTTCCTTGCAGCTGATGCTACAAAATGAATCCAATTGAAAATACAAAAATGCAATGTCTGTGTATGTTTGAAATCCTTATTTATTAGTCAGTGGAAATCTTTCTCTGATTGTCAATGTTTACTTTGAGTTTGATGCATTCGCTCACGGAGTGCTTTCTGCAAACTGCTGATGGAAAAAAAAACTACATATTTTAATGCTTGCTGACAACTTAATGAATGTATTACATGTGCAATCTGTGAATAAAGGTGGTTTGCTTGTATGTGGCTCTTGAGGAATTTTAATGTGAGAACACTAACACTACACTCATTTCTGAAATAAAACACACTTAGAATCAATTTTCAAAGCAAATTTTACAGCTGAAATACTTTTCATTGTATTTTAACACAATAATGAGTGATGGCTAAGCATACTCATTCTTAAATTAAAATGTGAGTTGCACAAAAGCCTGGGAAATATTATGCACATACATCAAGATTAACTATGTAACTCTAAATTCTCATAAATGTCATAAAAATCACCTCTGCACTGAACTGACAGGACATAAAAACCGTCCTCACCTCTCTCAGCTTCAGTATCATGAGTCAGAGGAAGGAAAAGCTCGTTGCCATGGCGTCACTTGTCTGAGGTGCATTAAAAAATATCAATAGCTCAAATGACTCACTGGATGACTGAATGGGCTGAGCAGAAAAAAAGAAAAACAAAAAATAAAAAACCAAAGCTAACAATGACACTGATGCATCACACTCATAGTAACTCCATTAAACCCGACAATCTGTAAAAGTGACGTCACAGCAACTTTTACTAAAAGAACAACGACAAAATAAAATTGTATGGCTGCTTCTTGATGCTCCGTGGCTCAGTCCGTATATGCTTTTTGAGCTTGTTTGTCTCGTGTGAGGGCGTGATTAGTTTCTCACCCCGTCCAACACTAAACTCAAGCTGTGGTAAATCAGAGTATCACAGCCACGCAGATCAGATGGGATTTTTTCTCCGGCCAGCTGTTGTGATCCAAGCCCGCCTCCTCCGTCATTCGGTAGTGTGAGCTTTGGAGCAGCAGTGTGGCTGCTGTACGTTCTCCATCAACAGCCGGAAGGGGTTTCTCCTGCGCCGGCTTGCTTTCCCATCGTGCTCCCCTTTCTTACGCCCCCGGCGCTTGCCTGAACCCCCGCAACCCGGCTCTGAAGGCAGGGGGGACGCTGATGCGTTGAGTGGAGGTGGCGGAGGCATGGTGGACAGCTGTTTCTGTTTCTGTACCTGCTTCTCAAGGTGTTTCTGGATGGCGGAGCCCAGCACGGCGACTTCCACCACCGCACCGTACACCTCCCAGGTCATCCCTT
Organism: Alfaro cultratus; assembly: GCA_903066825.1. NCBI lineage: Eukaryota > Metazoa > Chordata > Actinopteri > Cyprinodontiformes > Poeciliidae > Alfaro > Alfaro cultratus. Next base: position 59,855 of record CAEFZX010030232.1, on the reverse strand, counting down.
TCTCGTCCCAGCTCACTTCCTGCACTGGTTCCTCACACTTCTCCTCATCTTTTTCCTGACAGTTTTTCACATCCTTACTGTCCTCCCCTACACTTTCTTTCTGGGTTAATTTCTCCACCTCTTTGGGTACTTCCTTCGTATTCTCTATGAGCTGTTCTTTATTTTCCTCCTCCTTCTCCTCCACTATCTTCTCTTCGATGCTCACCTCCTTCTTTATGTCTGGAAAAGTTGTGGCGACTGGAGTTCTCGGAGTCATGGGCGCTGTAGCAACGGAGCGAAACTCTACCTGCTGACCAACCAGCATCTCAGTGTCTTTTGTTTCTGTGCCCACACCTCCACATTTCCCAAGGGAGCTGGGGAAGTAAAAGGCTTGGTCCCCCTCAGGAGGGGTCATGGGACTGGTGGCCACAGACTGACACTGCACCACCTCCAGGCTCACTTGTGTTCGGATGTTGTGGCAGCCAAAAGGAGCTGGGGATTCAGGGACTGGAGATTTTGGCACTGATACATCTTTCATGTCCACTCGTGCACCTTTGTGAGCCATGACCTCTGAATTATTGGGTTCAGTGCAAACGTTTGTTTTCCCAGGTAGTTTTTGTGGCTGCTTTGGGCTTGATTTTTCCTGAGCTTGATCAGGAGCTACTGTGGAGGCTGTGTCTTTTCTGTCCTCTCTCTGTATATTGCTGATGTTTTCTTCACCTTTATCAGTTTCTTCTATTTTCACCATGTCAGGCTCCACGGTCTGAAAATGTGACTCAGCTTCCTCGTCATTGTTGCCATAGTGAGTGACCAAGATTGTAATGTCTTGATCCATGCTCCCCATCCTCTGCTGCTTGCATTGCTGGGTACTGTCCTCAAAGGTCCCCTGGGAATGTGTTACAGGAGTAGCCCGACCACTGGTGGAACTCCCAGTTTCATATGAACTCAAGCCCTTAGCACATTTCAAAGATTCGTCGTTTCTTGAGACTTCTTCGGTACATTTTGTCATTGTGCAACTCTTCTTTTGACCAGTCTCCCTTTGCTCCTCCTCCTTTTTCGTTTTCTCCTCCTTTTGCCCCGTCCCTCTTCCAACGAGCACTGGGAAAGCCGTGCTTGATGGTGTCTTTGGCGTCATGGGGGATGTGGCGACAGAGCAGAACTCCACTTGTTGACCGATCTGCAGTTCTGCATCATGGGTGCCGGCAGCGGACGCAACAGGACGAGCTCCGTGTTTTCCAAAATTGCTTGGGAAAAAGAAGGAATGATCTCCTTCAGGAGGAGTCATGGGGCTGGTGGCAGCCGAGCAGCACTGGACCACTTCAAGGCTCACTTGCGTGCGCATGTGTTGCTGCCCAAAAGGGGCTGGAGAGCGAGGGTCGAAGGGGTCAGGAGTTGATGGCACAGGAACAAAGATGTTCACTACATCTGTTCCATTTCCTTTGTCAAGAGACACGTTTTCACCTTCAGCATCTCCGTTACCCTGGTTGTTAGTAGAGACTGTGGCTTCATTTTGCGTAGCTACAGTTTGCAGGGTCACAGGCATGTCATCAGGCTGTGCACAGTCTATAACTGGCTCAGAGACCGATGGGTCAGTGCCTTCACTATTGACTCCGCAAAGCTCTGTATCTTTGGATTTTAGAGTTTTCTCACTATTCCCAACAGAGCCGGCATCCATGTGGCGTTTCGACTGACAGTCCTCTGAAGTTGTTGACTCTTGACATGTGCGTAAGGGACATCCCTCAGCGGCGGCGCTGCTGTCTGAGTCTTCAGAAAGTCCTTCATTATTTGTCTTCTCGCAAGGCTGGCGATCCTCCCCGAGAGCTTGCTTCTCGTCCTTAAGGCTTCCCATTCTGTCTCTTCGGTAAGGTGGTGAGATAACCTGAGGGGCATAACACGGCACAGACACACTGTTTGTGCAAACTGTAACCAGAGACCAACCCACGCATGAGCGGAGGAGAAAACAATAGCTTCATCTTTATACAAAAACACATTTTCTGCGATACAGAAATCGTCATGAAATCATTGTTGCTACTTTCTGGAAATGTGGGGGTTATTTTAGCACAAAAGATACTTTTGGTAAACTCTTTATTTAAACTACTAATATACCATGAATTCCTCTCCCACTGTTTGATTCGATACTAAGCTTTTCAGCTTAAGAAGGCATCAACATACCTCATATTTGAATTCTATTTTAGTTTTATCTCATCACAAAACGCTACATGCCATGCAGAGGAATCCAAATTTAACCAACTAGAAGAAAGAATGAACACACGGCTGAAAATGTAGTGCGGAGACCTACCTCAGCAGCAAAGTCCGACCTCTCTGCAACACTTCTTCAGAACTGGGTCAAACATGGCAAAAATCTCAACCCCCTGAGTGAGAGCAACATCTGTCTGTGCATCTCTCCTGCCCCCCAGTCCGACTGATTCTGATTGCACCAGCTACAGGTTTGTCTCTAGAAGAATCTATCTTAGACAATCCTCGCTCTTTCAGGCTGTGGCTGTCTATGGGAGAGGGAAAAAAAAAAGGCTTCACATTTCCAGTTTCCCTGGAAACCAGCGTTGAGCTCTGGTAACCGAGTGGTAATGTAACGACAAAATCTGTGCTCTGCTCTCTAGTCGTACGTAAATCAGTGTAATTAACCGCAGGTTCTCACCGCCACACAATGGCAGACAGCAAGTGGATAGATAAACTTTTGATCTGGGAGAAGAGGCTTTTCTCATTTAAGAAGGCACTTGTGATGAGAAGCTCATGTCAAAGAGATTAAGTGTGAAAGCCAGTGGGATGCAAAAGTGTGTAAATGTGTGTTCAAGTAAAACATTTATCTGTGAATGTTTGCGAGGCCACATGTTTGCAAGCTCTCAGCGTGATATGAGAAGATTAATTGCAAAAATTCCTGAAAAAGTCATTCACATTGACATTTTGTATAGATATAATGTGTAAGATATAAGAGGAATTTTCCTCTGCTTCCAAAATATAATAAGACAGAAGAGAATTTCAGCTTGAAGGAGCCTGGAGGAAGCAGTGAAGAACCTCCCACACAGCGAACCACCTCTAAAACCAAGGCTGTCATCCTGTTCACCCTTATCCCTTTATTCCAACCTTGCAAGCGGAATCGCTTTGTAATTCTCATAAAGGTTTTATGTCTTATTTTGGATGTATATGTATGTTGGATTAAAAAAACAAAAAAAACAAACAAACCCTCCTCCGTCTTGGTTTTAGCATAGCTGTGAGCATGGCAGGAACAGCATGTACTGGCAGAAAGGAGGCTCGCTCTCAATTCGAAGGCCACAACCAATCACACACCGGCCCCGAGTTCTGTTGCCTGGCGACGATGTAGTGTGACGGAGGGAGGCTGAGCACGAAGGTAGACAAGCTCTGATCGCACTCCCATCAGGAGCTATCGGCCCGCCAAGGGCCATCTCCTCAGCAATGTGCCGGTAATGAAGACCATTGTGATTCATTGATGAGTGCTTTCAACAGAGCCAGTGCTTCTACAGTTCGCAGCGGCGTTAGCTGCACAGTGGGGGCAGCACATGTCGTGAACCTTAGGGGAGAAGTTGTTCTCTGTTTATTTGCCAAAAATAAATGCACATACCCGAATGTGTTATGAAGAATGAAAATCAATACAAGCAGAAAACTGTCAGAAACACATTTCTTAAAATATTCCATGCTGGAATGTTCGCTTGTGTGGAAAAAAAACAAAAAAAACACTGCATGTTAAGATCTTCTATCCCACACGTGATTGGTTGTCTTAAGAGGTCATCGTGGATGATCAGACATTCAGCTTAAACTGTTCATTTGGGCTCCATTTTTTGTCCGAACTCCTTGATGGTGTCCGTGGCCTTGTCTGCAGCTTTTCCGATGACAGCCTGAGTCTGCCTGCTGGCTTCGTGTGCAGCTTTAACAAGTCAAAACATAAAACAAAACAAAACAAAAACAAATGAAAACAGAAGAAACATTCTCAGGAGATTAAACAAGTGATTATAACAAAATAAATAAAGTTAGGCAAAATTTCACTCAACATTTGTTCACGACATAAAACAGAAAGTAGTTGTTTTGTCTGCCAGTTTTCCCTCCTGTGCTATGGATTTCTACAGCTCCTCCAGAGTTAATTTTCAGAATTGGGAAGTGAAGTATATATTCTCTTCACTTCCCAATGATGAGCGACTTTGTTTGAGTCTATAATATCAGTACACTACATTGGATTGTGTTGTTGCATTCTCTCAAACTGCACAAAATAAAATGGGTCAGAATAATTTTGCAAGGCATAGAATCTAATTCTTAGTATAAAGAAATCATTTCGCTTATGCTCCAGTTCTAAAAAAAAATAATTAACAAACTTTTATTTTACTATCAAGTGACATACAGTAAGTAAATACTAGTTTTATAATAATTCAAGTGACTTTCAATCTGAAAGCTCAAATCGCTCAGTGTGGGAAAGATTTCTTTTTGTACTTTTTTTAATTAACCTATTACAAAAACCTGACGTCTTTAAAGTAACTTGCATATTAAAACTATTCTTCATGGCGAAAGCAATGTGCATGTTACCTGTGCTAACGGTTTCTTTGGAGGAGTCTGCCACCTGCTGTACAGCCTCTTGAGCTGCCTGCACTGGAAACACATCACAAGATATATTGGAAGTTCACCTCAAAAACTGAAACTGTGTCACGCATTTCACATCTAATAAGACACGTTGCTAGATTAGTCCTGTGTGATTGTACCTGCGGTGTCTGTGACCCCCTTTGCAGCCGAGTGGCTCGTTCCTTTCAGGCTCTCGAAGGACTTCTTAAACGAGGCCATGGTTCCTGTCTTTGACTCTGTAGCTTCCACAGATCTGTGTGATCCAAGAGGGACGGGAGGGACTGTTTAAAACAGCCCCCCTTCACACACACCCACCTATTTGAGCCCTAAGCCTGCACGCTCCAGACGGATTAACTGAGATAATCCCCCCCACCCCCAAAAAAAAGGGGCTGGTTCAGACTGGCATCCTAAGAATGACAGCATTCCTGCCAGGGGGCTCGAGCCTACTCAGCAGATTTTCCACATCCACACCAAACCCACAGACAGGAGTGAGCAAAAAAAAACAAACTACGATGCTGAACAATGAGGCAGACAAGCATTTCAAGCAGAGAAAGAATGCAAAGAATACATTTGTTTTTCAAACTTTTTATTTACAGAGGATTTGTTGTCTGGCTTAACACAGAAACCTTTACAGTGACAAGACCTGCAATTTAAAGCACATATTGATATGACAACCATTATGATTCCAAGACAGAATATATTGACTTTAACTTGTTAAAATCTTTATTACACACAAACACACACGCCCACACGCCCCACACACAAACATGTACACTCTGTTGGCTTCTAACAGGTAGTGTAGTGGAATGATTTCACGAGTAACTATAAAGATACAATGTAAAAAACTCTTACTTCAAAAACAAGCTCATCTCCAAAGAAATCCAAGAAAGAAAACAAAAAGAAAACACAAACAGGCATTATCGACATTTAAGAGGATATTATTGTTCTCATATCTGCTTGCAACAGGTCATATTTACTCATTTATTGTTATTTTTTTCACTCCCAATGTCTCATTGGAAGCTGATGAACATCTATTGCACATTTCTAGATACATATACACACGAGTACAAAGTCACAAATCCTGGCTCTGGTCTCATTTCATTGGGAGGGAATCAAGGAAATGAGACCGAGAGGACGAATCCTACATTTCAATAAATACTTACACCCAGCACATTACATTAATAACATGACATTTACAATATATAATAATATTAAAAGATTTGTCTTGAAGGAAGAACATTTTTCACTGGGAATGCTTGTCTTTTTGTTGGATTTTTTTTTTGCAACAGGGATATAATTGTAATAGTTTCAGCATTTGTCCTTTTATTATTAGAAATGTTATTGTGCTGCTGGTTGGATGATGGTTTGGACTTTTGCATTTATGCCTCTGGCTCGTAATCCTGGCTCTCCTGGCGGAAAAGAAGAACAGGAGATGAGTGTGAGAGATAGACAAGACCTATTTGTTGCACATAAAGACTTTAACTAGTGTTGTTGCCAAGCCGCTTTTACTGGGAAGTGTGTCTGAGAGTGTATGTACTGTGTTAAAAAAAAAAAAAAAAAAAACTGGTCAAATTTCAACAAACCTATCTGAAGAGTCAATGGTGAAATGCAGAAAGATCCATTTTATATGATGATAGGAAAGTTAGACTGCTTGGAAGTAAAATATAAAAGAACAACAACTTAAGGATTATGTACATATCAAACTATGTTTGCACATTAGATGGGATTGTGGAGCCGGTCAAATATATATATACAAATAGGTAATGTTGCACACTGCATACATGTTTAAACCTTTATGTTGGTTTGTTGCTAAAACGTGTATCGCAACTTTGAATGGGAATGTAGTTTTGCAAGGTATTTCACTTAGGAAGCCTGTAATATATATATATATATATAAATCAAGTTTGAGTCCATGGTTCTCGACTGACAACAGACGCACTGCCTCCTCTGGATTGGAGGTCAGACGCTGTCTGAAGCAATGATTTCCAGCCAAATAGTGCCATTTCATAGGACAGTCAAGTAGCTGTTGCCTTAAGTTACAATGAAAATGTGATTTATATCAAGCATAACTTAAACAACATTTTGACTTTGCCTCTGACACCATGACGTTAGCCTCTGTCTCTTTAAGAAGTTCCTACTCTTTTCAAAACTCCACCTTCAGAACGTCATCACAACAGTATTTCTCCACTATGCCATTTAGGATGAGTTTTAGGAGTGTTTGTATGATAAGCTCAGCAGACTCTCAGGTCCATCAGGTGTATGGAAATTTCCACCGCCACTGGTCTAGTGGAGCTGAGTAGGGAAAATGGTGCCTGAAGTGCCAAGGAGGAGTAAACTCTTTGGCATCCCCCAATCGCTGCCATGGGGAGATTCAAGGGTTTCGCAAACATGAATGAAAGAATCAAAAACAACAGTCCAAGTATGTTTTTGATAGGGGAATAATATTATAACAAGCCTATGTAGCACAAGTGACACATAAAACACAAAAAAGTCGATTTTGCATACAACCCTCTAAGTTTCTTGGTGTTTTGCTCACAACTGATGGTGGATAGACGGACGGATCAGGGCTTCATTTGCAGTACAACAATTGAAACTCGGTCATGAGAAAGGAGCTCTACTTTGAGGGGGATCTTAAAATGTTGCTGGGAATATATATTATAGGCTCGTTGCCAAGAGTGATGTCACTCTATTGTAACTGAGCTTCTGTGATCCAACCAACAGATGGCAGCACAATCCTGCCTGAGCACAAGGGGTGAGTTGTGTGAACATTCCCTGTTTGCTTGTAATACACACTGCTCTATTTAGCACAAAAAAATAAAAAAGAAAAGAAAAACAGTAAATGCACATAAGTTCTGCTGGTTTAAAATTAATGCAACAAGAAAATGACGATGCCCTGAAAAAAGGTTTTAAGGCGACGTTCACTGTTCAGCAGTAAGAATTTGTATTTACAACAACACAGGGAGACCCTGACATTACCCACAATGCATGAAGGCATAGAGCGTCATCGCCACACCCATTGAGACAGAGCTCGCACATCGCTTGTGTAGCAGAAAATGGGGGAGGGGAAAGAGATGCAGTGGAATGGGAGAAAGAAGAGACGGAGGAGAGCAAGGATGATACATACTAATGCCTGCAGGAGCCTGTTCTAGGATTCAATTAGAATTTATTATTACTATTTATATATTAACCCATGCAGAAAATAAAATAAAATAAGAAAAAAACAGCTGTAAGTAACTGCACTGTAAGATCTTCAAGTCTTATCTAATTTTCCTTATTAATTTTTCTTTATCTTAACCAAAAATCCCAGAAAATCACGACATATTTACTTGAAACACTATCCATATAATCTGTGTTGTGGGGTATTTACTACTGAGGCTATTTAAAATCTGCTTTCAAAGCCATTGACTCTGAGCAGCCTGTCTTGCCCCTGACAGTCAAATTCCAAAAATAACCATCTGTGTCGGACTCACATCCTGCCTGTGTCTATGAACAGACAGACGACGCACTCACACTTCGTTGCTGGTAGGTGGTGGTACAGTCACTGTACTCCATGTACCCTGTGTGACAAATGGCTGGGAAAGTCTTCTGATATTATTCCCAGAAAAAAAAAAAGAACAGCGACCTCAGCGAGGTAGTATTTGAGAGGAAGATAAGTGGAGGGCAAGTGTGGAGGGCTGTTGAAATACAATCCAGCTCGAATGTGAAGCCATGCAAAGCTTGTGAATATCGACGTGCCTCCATCTACTGTAAGTGAATGGACTCGTCCCTGCCTGCGACCCAGTGTTTTACATAACATACAAAAATGCTCTCTGCAGTACAGTCACTGCTTCATGTGAGCATGGTGACATGTGACTTTCGAAAGAATAGACATGAGGGAGACATTCAGGCTTATGTTGTGTCGATTACCTGCTGGGACTCATCATATGCCTCCCCTTCTGGCTCCAGCATTGCCTCTCCTTGGCCTTCCATGGCCTCCTGCCCGTACTCCTCAGGCTGCAGAAAAGGTGAGAGAGAAAAATGAGACAGGAAAAGATTCACAGAAGCAGAAGAAACTAAACATGTTGCTTATGAAGCTACAGGCTTCGACATGTGTTTAAATAGTAAAATGTTCTCTTCATAAAGCCCAATATCTTTCATTGTGAGATTGATTTCAGTTTCTCTTTAAGATAAGAAAAGTAAAGTAAAGACATGCAACCATTTGGCTCTAAAGCACAATGGAAACTAAACCCATGAAAATCTTTACATTTGGCTTGTGGTATGCTGTCTTTCACTTAGTTATATATCAGCTCCAATTTCAGATCAAACCCAATGAAAAGTCAGATTGCTTTGGGAAGACTGATATTTCGAATCAGACCTGTTCTCAAAATCCAACATGGCTGCCTTAAGCCTAAAAAAATTAAAACAGCTGCAGAAATTTATTTCAGCACTTCTGTCAGTTTGCATTAGGAAAGTCTCACACGTGACCCTGTATTCCAGTTTCAATGCTTTATTTGAAAGGGAAATCAAATGTTGTGGAAACACATCCAAAAATCTTTACAACCCATTGTGGATGTAATTGCTGTGGGCAGGATTGAGCTCCAGAAGCAGTCAGGCTTGCAACAAATCTAAAAAAAGGCCTCTGACTTAAGAAACTGTCGCTATATGACAGGAACAGTACCATGACTGTCATGACATGCATGTCCAGGATGACATCATCAGGTGTTGGCAAGCAGATCTAAGTTCCCACTTTACAAGAAAAGGTGAATGCACAATGATAATATCAGGCTGAAGACGAAGAACAATGCTTATTTTTTCAGAATGTGTTGATGCTGTGCATGAATATCACTGGAAGTGTTTTTATTACATTGTAATTGGTTAATACTGGGGTGATTCTCATTCAAAATTCAGAGCTGGTTTAATCATAGCTTCTGTTTTAATTAGCTAGAAATTTGTGTCACTAACAAACAAACACTTGGTCAATTAGTTAATAAGCTATAAGAGAGGTTAATAGAGGTAGAGCTCCATGTTGGGCTTAATGACAACAGTTACATTTTACAATACTTGTATTTACCTAAAGTCAAGATGGGTGGTCAAGCAAAACATTTGAACACCAGCAAGTGAGTTTTGTCATGTTGATTATGAAAGCAGGTGCTTAGCCTACCACTTTAGTCTGAATGAATCCATTGAAAAGTCTCTTTATTTCCTTTTAAACCACATTTGTAAGGACAATTCATTCATGGGTTGAGCAGCAGTCTTGACTATGTGGACTGCATGCAAATCATCTTTGCTTTTGGCAAAGGCCTCAGTGCAAATGCAAAACTTGCGATCACAGGAGTTTACCGTAATGCAAAAAGATCTCAAGGTTAGACTCTGCTACCAGTCGCAATCACATATCTCCTCTCTTAGGAAGCAAACATTATCTTCTAAGGTAATAACATTCAGTTTGTTGCAGTTTTTTTTTTATTTTTCCAGAGAAGTCCTGGAGTTGGAGATGATGAAATGGACTGCCTGCTCACCTCAACCACAGCTTGTCAACCACACTGGCTGACTTGTGTGTTGCGCTGCAAAAACACTTCAGCCACCAACTTTTTCAACTTTGCTGCTTTATTCACAAATGCATTTTAATCATGAACGTAGCATTTTAAAGGGAAATAAACAGGTTGTTTGACTGGTTAAAAAAAAACAACAAAAAAAAACAGCAATTATTTGTTTGCTCTTACAAACAAATAGTTGACCAACCACAAATTTACCCTGTTTTTGTGTAAAAATTCATAAAAAGAACAAAGTTCATCATATCCACAGGCATTACTTGTTGACATAGTCAACCCATAAAGTCTATGTTTCATCTATCAAAATAAAATAAATGGAATCGTCATATCCAATGTTTGTTTTAGACATTTGTGTTAATGCAATGACACTGTAGCTTTAAAACAAAGTAGATTTTCTTCTTTGAATTGAGAGGGAAAATAATTTCAAAGGGTTTTTGTGTTACTTTAATATTGCAATGCTGCTAGATAAGGCCTGAGCAGCTGATGCACATTGTGAAAAACAACACAATTCACAATATGCATCAGCTTTTGACCCACCTGCTTTGGCTAGCCCAGAAAACAAAGCTAGTGGGTCACACGTCATTTATTTTTAAACCCAGCACTAATCAAGTCAATTAGGCCACAGAGGAAGAACAGGCTGTAATCCTGTGTGCTCTGGCAAGATAGTGTCTTTGCTGTAAATCCACCAATGAGATTAACATGGCCTTAGAGGATGCAGCATGGGATACCACCACAAAGACACACCTAATCAAATGGATCACTGATGGTGAAAAAGTGAACGTGATATAAATTGATTTTGATAACATTTTATGATTGGTTGTATGTATTTCAACATTTCATTCTGATGCTCACAAAAATGTTTACATCATAATATTTAAAAAGTTGTTTTTCATGTTGTATAAAGAGAATATTCTACTTTTCATTTTTCTAACTATATAGCCAACCACATCCCTTCCTGTACTGAAACACGCAGAGCATGAACTCCTCAAAACCTTTTAAGGTGTCCATAAGCCAGCAAGACATTAGCAGGATATCCTCTAAGATGAGTAAGTCAGCAAATCTTGGTGATGGATTAGATTAGACTGAGATTAGAGGTACTTTGAACTCATTCATCTCTTCTTACCTCAAAACATTCCTGAAGCTTTTAAAACTTGTAAAAACATCTTTTAAGTCTCTTCATGTGAAAAGGTTTTTGCATCATTTGTAGCGTGAAGTCTCAATATCCATCCTGCAGCTAGTTTGACTTACTAATATTTCCTGAACCGCTTTTATGAAAAAAAAAATATAACTAGCTTTGACAGAAATGTTCAGACCCCGTTCTGACAATAAGACATTCTTCTATAATTTGCTAATTTTCAAATGTCTGGCATGGTGGTTTTAATATTTTGAATGATTGGTGTGTCATTGCAGACAAATTGTTCAATACAGTGTGAACAGTGTAGCAGTCTGCTGTTTTATCACTTGTATGTATGGAGCCACTGAGCGGGCAATTAGAATAAGCTATCAGATTTATTATATTATTGGAACCGTGGAGAAAAGACCAGCATTGTGGGATGAGACCGCTTACTGTTTCACAGACAATCTGAATAGTTAGACCAAGTGTGACTTTGATAACAGTAGATCAGTTTTTATATCAGGTAAAGAAACCACATAGGATTACAAAATATATTTGACTCAAATTTCAAAGCTTACATGGAATTAGGACATTGTTTCTGTTTTTTTTTCTATGGTAAAACAATTGATATTCTTTGATTTTGAAACAAAAAAGATTATATAAACTTACTGGAAATGTCTGCTTCTTAAAGTTGCAAGACTAATATTCTGACTGGTGACTGGGTATTCTGCTGAAAATTAGTCACACTTGATCACAATGACTGTAATTGAGGCCAGGCAGCATGATAATCACCACGCCATCGTTACGATTTTGATCTAATCAGCACATCTACTGAGATATTTTACAACGTATTTTGTTAAAATACCCAAATCCTCACTGGTTAAAGAATAACATATAGTTCAACAGCAGCATTAAGTAAACATATGAGCTTCAAAAAAAGAAAAAAAAAAAAACAAAGACAGAAATGCGATAATATTTTGTGAGGTTTATAATGCTCATGGTTTTCTGCATCTGCATTTATTCTGCCTTTTTGCAATGAAATGCTGCTTCTTTATGTCTAGTCAAACAACATGCCTTGTTTAATAGCTGTACATTTTTGTCACCAAACAAATTTGTATTTCAGCTTAGTTAATAACTCATTTCTACATTGTGCTTAATGCTAAGGTCTAAAAAAAAATATCTTGTCTTGCTAATATCATTTAGTGACTAAAACATCTCATAACTGACCTATCACAAACATTACTTTCATCATGTACCCTAAAAATTTACGTTTATTTTAGATTAACCACAATGTTTTATTTTAAGTTGATGAATCTTCTTCAGTGCGTGAGCGTTTTAATGAACTTCCATTTTGATAGTCAAAGTTTTGCTGGAATGAAAACAATCCCCTTTGCCTTGTGTAAAAATTTTATACAAGCCATTATATTAATCCACCATAAGCTAACTTTAAATTGCAAATGACGTCACAAATGCTGAAATACAAATATATCTGTTGAAGTCTTTGAACGTCAAACACTTCCGCCTGCAGGTACCTCATCTACACGGATGGTGTGTGTTACGTTACGTTCTTTCTGAATATGAAAAAGGTGGTAGAAAAAGACGATACGTTTAATTTTCTCTGTTGGTTTTATGATGTGGTGACATGCTTCCAAAACGTCGCGTGTGATTGGCCGATCGGGCTCCCTGAAGCTGCTGCCTCTGGGGAGATGTGCAGCGTGCAAACTCAGACAGAAACCGAGAGAAACAGGACACAGTACCAACCAGGACGCTGCCCATTTAGAGCCAAGCCTGATCAACTTTTCATACAATAAATGCTTTTGTGGGCATTGTAGACTTGACTGCTTCTATCTAGTTTTAATGAGAAACTCTTGAGAAGTTTTGCTTGTTTTGTTTTGTTTTCCCTCTACACTCAATGTGTTCAGAGTCACATCATTTTAATGTCTTAAAAACAAACCCCTTGCAGGAGTATTGTTGAGTTAGCATACTTCCTAAATATCACTTGTTTTGATATTTTAAAATTAAATCATTAAGAAACTGACATTGGGATTGAGATCCTAAAATCTCAATATAAGATTAGATAAATAATTCACCCTTCAAAATACACTTTTGATGGCTAATGATATTTAATATATGACTCATTGAGACTAATTAAATATGTATAGTAGAATAATTTAAAATAACCCGTCTTCACCTACTATTGTGCCATTTTATTGGCATGTTGGTTTCATCACAGTGACAGTAGGTGAGGTTAACATTTTAGTTGCTGGTTACAGATTCTTCCTGCTTTTCTATGTGACTGAAATGTAAAACTGTACAAGTGTGATTTTATTTAATTAATTGAATGGAAGCACACAAAGCAGTTGTGGAGAGCAGACATTTTACATTTTTGTTATTTTAAATGTATTTTTATTTCAGTCGCATGCTTTTTAACTTGCTTTTCAGTTTGTGTTACTGTCCCTTTAAGATCAATGGTTTTATTTATACTGAACTGTGCCAGTGTTTAGTTATTCACTACTCGCAAATATTACAGGATTGTGTTTTATTCTTTGTGTTTCAAATACTTTTTCTTTCTTTTTTGTCTTGTGATGTCTAGTCAAACAACAGGCCTTGTTCAGATTTTAGATTAAAATTTAACAAACTCTTTTTGTTTTTGTGAAATTAAATTTACTTTTTAAGAGGCGATTGCCTCGGGTAATAGATCTGTGCTTAGATTCTTTTCAACCCATAAACTAACCATGACAAGATTTTAGACTCTGGATGCAGGCCACCATTAGCATCTATGATTACAGCAATTCAGCAACTCTTGAAAAAATAAAAATAAAAATCCATGTCTCATATGACGGGGGGATTTTTAGACAAACCCTCTGCACTCACGTTCATGTCAGTTGGGAATTCGTCCTTCTTCACCAGACCAGTGGCAGCAACGATGTTCCCCATGGCTCCGGTGGTCTTCTCAGCCACTGCAGACACATGCATACACACACACACACACACACACACACACACACACACACACACACACACACACACACACACATGCATAAATGTAACTGTATCCCGCTAAACCCTACAGATACACTAAAAGCAAAATGCTGTCCTCTTGTGTTTCATAATTGACCTTCACTTAGCCTTGTAATGAGTGAGCTTTTAAATGATTTAGGTTTTGCTACAATAAGGAAATGATTATTTCTTACTGTAAGAACGACACCTTTAAAATGAAAGATAAGCAGGGACTCATCTGATTGAAAACAAAAAATCCAATCTCTTGTCCAGTCAGAGAACACACCACATCTAAGCCTTTTTATGCGATGCTAAAAACAACATTCTTTGATAATGGAAGAATGATGATTTAGCTACTTTCTGAAAAATTAAGTCAATGAATCAGAAAAACTGTAAATTATGCATTTTTTTAAATTAGCAGTTTGACTCCTCCTGCAGTAACAACAAGAGGTGAGACCTTTCCAGACAACATAAGTTGAACATGTTACTGCAACAGTGATCTGTTTTATCCATTTAAACAGTTCAGTTTTAGGTCTGAACTGTCAAATTAGGAAATGTTGGGAATTGCAAAGCCCATAGTTAGTGTCAGGGTCTATTTACTCTAGAGGGAATACACACAGAGACGGTTGCAGCTAGCAATGGAAACCCTGCTAACCATGCTAAATGTAAACATAAACTCCTAAAGACAGTTTAGGGATAATTTTGTTGAAGGTGAAATCCTATTTAACTGCGGAGCTGTGCAATGACCACTCTGCCTTACTCACATTGTGTTGCCACCTCTACATCTAGGACAAATGATTTATGATTGTTCACAGAAAGCCTGCTCCTTTTTGGATCAATGTATTCAAAAAAAGATTCATCAGCTTAACTGTTGATCATAAATTGGAGCTATTTTCTCAAACATTTGGTTGGACCCGGCTGATATTGATTTTGAGTTGGATCCTGTAAAAAAAACCCAAATAAATAAAAAGTAGTACAAAGAGCCATTTCACTGAGTATTCTGTGAAATGGCTCAACATTTCAAGATGTGCAAAACAGAAAGAGAAAAGTTACCAAGATATAATCTTTCATGTAAATAAATGTAGTGTAATTCTATCAGAGTTGCTTTGAAACCTCTGTTTCATAACCTGATGAATTTTGTTGTGTTTGTACATTTTCATTGATTGAGAAAGAAGCAGCTCTATAGCTTCCAAATGTTTCTGTGAAAGCCATCGTTTTATCATAATAAAACATTTTGCTATTAAGCCCAAATAAAGGGGGTGAGCTGCACACAATCAGACACTGTCGTCTCTGCATCTCCAGTTAACATATTATTGGCAGATGGAAACCTCACCTGTGCCAACGCTGTCTTTGGCCTTGGTACCTGAAATATGGAAAGAGGGAAGAAAATTGGTCAGAAAATGAACTCGATTCCTCCGGAAACTCTTTGCTTGTGTCTGCTTGGGTAAAAACATATTTGCTAAACTTTGTCTCAGTAAGCTGAGCTGAATCGCGTCCAGTTCAGTCAGCATTTCAATTTGTGTCCAGTTGTCGTCAAGACGCACAGCCTGACTAATTGAACGCTTTTTGGTATTTACTTCTGAGGTCCTTTCATGAGAGTCATGTCCTTACTCTGATTACATCTGAAGTATCACCACCAGACAGAATCAGCTTAAAACGAAGTAAAACAGTGCAATTTTTCATTTATTATTCACTGACCGCATGAGATAAATGAGAAGCATTAACCTTTTAGGTTTCTCAGTAGTTATATTGGGAGAGGTTATAAAACTTTATAGCCAGTTTAAACTACAACACAGCCATTGTTCAAGTCTCTGACCTTTGGTAGACCTCATTCATCTACGCTGAACTCCATCAAGCTATTAAGGCAATCTACTGTGTGCCTGCTGATCACTCAGTGCCTGTCATCCTATGTGGTGCTCAGCACACCCTTCTTTTGGCCACTGAGGGCTGAGGAAAGAAGAAATGTGGATGAAGTACAGAGCTGTCTCTCCAAAGGTTGAACCTTGAAAGAAAACATATCAGAGTGGTGCAAACATACCATAGCTGTGATTGGAATATCAAGATGATACCGACATGCTTGGGAACACATGTAAAATGCAGAGTTATATAAAAACACGCTAAAACAAAATATTGAATTTAGTATTCCCATGCAATAAACCTTATTCAGATATTTTTAAAGAAATGGGAGTGACTCTTTCTATTTGGCTTTTCAGCCTTTAGAGTGTTATCTGTCCAGGCCAAATAAATAAAGTTCTCCATGCATTTTTAGCAATCTGCAATATATTACTATTGTATTTAAATATATGTGTTGTAATCTCCCCCAAAATTATTATTATTCCTGATAGAGATACTTAAAAAGTCTTGAAAAGTTGAACATCCTAACAATAAAAAATAAGATTTCATTAGTGACTTGCCATTCATTAATGCAAATATTCAATCTTTTTCTAATATAACGTGTACTGACAACTCCTTCAGCACAATTAAGCTCAATAAGAGTGAGGACAATTCTAATTTTGCTTTTTCCAGTCAGTGAGGGGTATTAAATAAAGTGTGAAGAAGCAGAGATATGTAAAAAGAACCGTAAGTGGAAACAGATATGTCTTGTTTAGGCTGAAAGAAAATGAGGAGGGGAGAAAGATATAGATCATTACAGGAAGTTGTTCTGTTGAATTCTGTTAAACTGTGGATTTGAAAATATTGGCAACCTTTTGGAAATCAGCGCTGATGAGAAATCGGTCACACAATCTTGAATGGTGGATTTCAAGAAACATTTGCTTTCCACAAACAATAAAAATAATAATCTTTAGAGCCATATGCAGAACATATGCATGTGAGTCGCTAAGTGCTTCTGTTGATCAGAAAGTCTAGGGACGTTTTAGAAGTAATCTAAGACTCTCTGTCTTCCTGAATTAAATGTAAAATATTGCACAGTGGGTAATTTCCTAGCTATTTTTCAAAATAGCTGCAAAAATACAGTTCCCTAAACTTACTAATGTACTGGAACTGGAACTCTGACAAATGTGCCAAGACAAGAACGGAAGTTTTTCTTACCGCCACACAAATAAAGTAGTGTGACAAGAAAATCTTAAAAGCCCATCAACGGAGGATGGCAGACCATTCTTTCAGAGTGAGAATATACTGCTACAATAAAAGTTTAATTTTATCTAAGGGATTTTGCACATCTTCAGCAAGCACTTTTTCACTTTATGACTTCTGTGACTAAAAATATAATTAGTATCATCAATATTTAAGCACAGGAAAGAATTGCCAAACGCTGATGTAACAGCAATGATTCAGAGAAGCAATACGTAAGTTATTCTATTCTTACGATAGATATGTGGTACATGAATCTGAATTTGCCTGTTTACTGCAACATGAATTGCATACTGCTTCCTCCTTGCCTCTCTCATTTTGCTCAGCTGGGTGGGTGGTCTTCAGTAGCAGCAGCTGTCAAAAGGAAGGTCTCAGATGAATCAAATCGCTGCTACCCCTCCTCCAAGATAAGCCTTCAAGCAAACACATGAGCAGTTTTCCAGGGCACCAACATGCAGCGACAGAGAAGAAGCAGAAATTGGCCCTTTTTTTCTTGCTGCTCAGTGTGGGAACAATGGAAATGAGTCTGCACATGTTGTGACTGCAGTCTGACATATTTGGAGTCCTGTTGAAAGTCAGGGGCACTGTGCTAAATGTGCTGGGTAGTAAGATGTCATCTATAGACTGACAAATCTGACAATGTTGGCTAAAAATAGGCAAGGTTCTCTGAATGCAAGAAAAAGAGCTAACCATTGCAGAATAAACAAAACAAGCTGATGAACTTAGAGGGACGAGGGGTTCATGTGTGAGTGGAAATTTGGGTTTCTTAACAAATGTTCAGCATCTTACCGAGAAACACTTTGCTCAGTTTCTCTGAGAGACAAGTGCGTAAATCCCATCTCATTACTGGGGGGAACCATAAACAGGAACATTTCTTAAGACCAGTTTTGGGGGGGTCGGCGAAGTTACAGCAAAATGTAACGTAAAATGTGGTTTAAAAAGTTTTTTAACCACATTCAAGCCGCAGGACCAAAAATGACTAGTAATGCACATCAAACATGTTTTTCTAAGTAAGCAACCTGTTGAGAAGTAAAACTAAAATTCAAATGTTGCTTAGATACGAGTTTTATTCAGTCTGACTGATCTAATCTCTGCTACACCTTTACAAAAATGTAAGGTTCTCAATAAAAAAGCTTTAATGAGTAACACCTCTTCATCAAATTCCTCATAAACATTGATTTATTGTAAAGGCTCCCAATACAAGTTATGGGTGTTTAAATTCTAACTTAAGTTGCTTTCTTTTTAAGCCTTTTTTAGTTTTGCCATGTCCTGGATGACTGAGAACCAGCAGGTAGATAGAAACGAATATCTGGCAGGTATTATAACTTAAACCTAACACTTAAAGCACCAGGATTTATAAAGAAAAATATTCAGATTTCATTTTGTGTTTTTAAAGGCTCTACATTGAAGACAGTGAGAAATAAAGGCACAGCTTTCTTTTTTTTCTATCTGTTCTCGGCTCCCACACACAGAGCTGGGTCCACTTGCTCAGCCCCTCCCTCCCATTTCAAACTCTTCTAATTAACTAAAACTTCAAGACCTAAATATGAATGAGATGTTTGCTACCTTTGACAAAAAAGCTCAAGTCTATGAAAGCAGTGTTGAAGTTTTGCTAATGAGGCAGCTTATCAAGATTCAGCCAAAGTAATGAAACAACGAACTGCAGTCTGATCTTTATTGTTAATGTGTTTCTCCTTATTAAGCAGTGAATGTACATAAAAGGTGTTACATGTCTTTTGTTTTACGCCCCCAGGGATTTACGCCTATGCTGAGAGACACAGACAAACTGAACGATACTTGTCAGAGTTGGCGCTATTTTTAGCAGCAAAATATCTATAGCACACTGCTATTCTTACTCCCTGAACTTCATCATATTGTCACATTACAGCCATAAATCTCAATGTATTTTGGTGGGATTTTATGTCACAGCCCAACACAAAGCAGAGCATAGTTGCAAAATGGAAGCAAGCTCAGATTTAAAAATCGGGAGACAAGCTCCGTCGTCCGGGGGAAGGCTTGAAATAGAGCTGCTGTTCTTTAACCCCGACGCGCCTCACTTTGGAGATTTTTAAGGCGTCCTAGCCAAAGAATCCCTTGGGAATCCTCAGTGTGAGTTGGAGAGTGTCTCGCTGATCCTGGACTATAATCCAGTCTTTGAAAGGCAGAAAATTGTGGATGGATAGTTGTCCGTCAAAAGATTATCCCTCTTGAGCTGTGGGTCTGCAGCTCCCCCAGAGACACCATGGGTCCCTTTTTGCTCCTTCGTTTATAAATAATCTCCTTGTCTTTAAACACGTATGGACTCTATTTACCAGCTAGGTGACTTCTGAAGTGAAATGAGTGAACTATTTAAAGCTTTCAGATGAAAGTGGGTCGAACACAAATGCCTGGCATATTTTTTCTTATCTTTCTTCTTCCAATTAGCAATTATTCACTTAAATTCAATTTGCATAATAATTTGGAACACAGTGTTTATATACATACATTTTGTCTGTTTAGCCAGTTTGACCACAGGCCCAGCCTTTTATAATCTGCCGCTGTGAGGGGTGAAGAGCTTCCCCTTGACACACACCACCCCAACCCTGTTTCCACCTCCTGCTCATAACATATACACACAAATGATGCAAGAAAAAAACCCACATGAAACCTTTCCTAAACCTGATGCATTATTTACGACTATGGCACAGCTAAATCTTAGAGCGAGTGCTGGGCTGTGTTTGAGCTCATGTGAAACTCGAATATATTCCAACTCATTTTTGCTCTGCAGACATCAGTTAAACGCAGGCACTGATTGGGTGATTCATCACATTTCTGTTATAAGGAATATGACGAATCTCCCTGTCTGATGATGAATTAGTCGCAAAGAGCTGTGGAAACGTCCTCCTGTTGGAATACAAATTTGACCAAATGTTAAACCCATGCACTCTTCTTTCTCCTGATTACTTTGTGCAAGAAATAGGACATCCACTCAGTCAGTGGGAGAGGTTACTGTATAAGTGACGCTTCTTTTTTTATTTGCTTATTTTTTAGAAAATATTGAAGAAGGGTTGAAATGCAAAAAACATGTCTTGTATAAATCAATCAAGACAATCAAATAAATCAAGTCTCACAGCACATTTAGACGATTTGCATGAAAATAACCAGCAAACATCACTCTGAGAGCGCCTCACCTACAAACATGACTCCTTCCTTGGTCTTTTCCGCCGCCACTGCAACTCCTTCCTTGGTCTTTTCTGCAGCCACAGCCATCCCCTCCTTTGCTTTAGACAAACCCTTCATAAACACATCCATCTTGGCCGAGCTACTGTGGATAGACGGACCATATGAGCAGTCAGTGACAATCACAGTGACAATCATAAGCTTCAGCTTCACATATATTTAAATCCTTATCGCTCATGCATATTTTATTTTATTTTTCTTGCATCCTAGTGCTTGGCCAACTGTATTGTAGCTGTGTTTTTATTAAGCCTTAATGTAATTTAGTGGAACACTAGTTGGAGGTGGAGAAACAGGCAGCACCGCCTCCTGTGGTAGATCGTGACGGCTGCAGTTCAGTCAGCTGCCAGTGGTTAAAAAAAAAACAAAAAAACTCTCTGCTCACTCATGCCTTCAACCCCCTTTTTTCCAAATCATGTCAGTGCATGAAATATTTATGGGGAAAAATATATTTGAATGAAAGGGCTAATCATGGAAGAGCTCATTAATTACTGCTCGAATTAAATGTTACTCCAAGTGGCAGCGAGAAGACAGGACTCCACCTGGCCTGTTTTACACATAAGGGACTACACAGTATACTATGTTACATTATATCAGGAGGTTGGACTTAATGCATATTTTAAGGGCCCCACTACGTTGCTGGGGGAAGGGAGGCACGATCAAATCACCAATACAAGAAACAGTGTACTATTAACCGAAAACCAGCGTGAAGCCTCAGATTAACAGCTTGGACTAATATAGGCGCCAATCCCTTCAGAGACTCTCTGGATGGTGCAGGTCAAGCATTCTTCATCCAGCATCTGCAGCCTAATTATATGCATCAAGTTACACCATCTCCATCGCGCATCACGTCCACATCCGTCTTTACACACATACGAGCCTTTTTTTTTTTTTTTCCCCCGCCGTGCTCCAAATCCATCGCGGTCTATAAATTTACATACCAGTACGTCTACTTTCTTCACCAGCTCCGGGTTGCTTAATGCGCGGCGCCAAACCGGTTTCCTTACTATGTACGACGACGCTCCCAGGCATGGCCATCAAATGGTGGTGACCTCTATACGCTCAGCCGTCAACATGAACGATGAGACGGCACGCGGAGAGTCGTCCTTACCTCTTTTGCAGATAGCCTTCGACTTGTCCACCTTATGGTCCGGTCACACCCACACGAGAAACTATCGCCTGAATCGGAGATATCTTCAGATGATCTCTAGGTGGGCCTTCCTCGGGCAGATCTCCACTAAACAGGGACGGCCCCCTTTACAGTGCGGCTCTGAATATCACGTATGCCGCCCTCCTCCTCCTCCTCTTACTCCTCCTCACGCTCAACCCCCCCCCCCCTCCCCTGCCCTTCTCCCCTCCTCTTCAGTTTCATCTCTCTTCCCTCACCGGTTCCCTTCTCTATCGATCAGTCCAGATGTTACTGCAAAGGAAATCAATTTAACAAAGCCCGTCTCATCGTTTGCTTTTTTCCCCCCTCCACACGCCAAACACAGTAGATAAATGGAGCGTGAAGGCGCAGATTTGTGTTTTCTAGATTCAATTATAACTTCACATTTTTGAACTTGTAGTCAACAAAGCAGAACATTATTCGGATTTTCTGAGTTGCTCATTTGACAGCAGGACAGATGCACCGCTTCATAGTTTGAAAGTTTTGTCAGCTGAATGTTTTCCTGCTCTCGCTATTTGAACTGAAAACATGATGTCATGCACATTGCAACTGGCCTGCAAGTAATTCAGAGGAATAGAGTTGTCAGTCTGCTCCAGGATGACAACTCGACCACATAGTTGTTGCACTGATGCTTAAAGAGGGATTATAATCGAGCATTTATTTTGAGGTTATTCTGTCTGATCTTAATTTAGAAGTTAATATATATATATATATATATTAAATATTAGAAATACATTTTCCACGTTTAGTAAATAATTAGGTTCGACTAACATATTTGAAATGTTTCTCTCCTCGGAGAAATAATCCAAATCAGCACCATGTATTGTGTTCACCTTCTAAGACATGCTGTCCTACCTAATGCTTATCCAATAAATAATGCAAACTAGTTAATGTCTGCCATACTTTTAAACTGAAAGATTTCAGTATTGACTTACTAATGAACTCTAATACATCTCTTAAATGCACAATGTTGGGACACCAGAGAGGATTAATGCTGGTGGCTACTGGGCTACAAGTAGCTCTTAAATAGAGATATGGTTTGGGACACCAATTTTGCACCCACACTTGATGGCACATTCACACATGTGATGTACATGTCTGAATGGTAAACATCACAGCAATTAAAATGAAATACAAATGGAAAGATACATCTGGAAAAACAGGCAGCATCCAACAAGGTTTTATTCTGATAGGTCAGACCTGTTCCCATTACAGGTGTCAGTCCTGTTGATTGCTGGCCCATGTTACCACTTTGATGAAAAAGGGTTAAATTCTCTCCTCCCCCCCCATTGTCCCCCTTTTCATTTTTTTAAACCCTCAATCTCTGACGTAAGCACAGTGACGATATCCTCCATGTGAAACGAAATCCTGCCTTTTTTCTTATACCCCCAGCGCCCCCCTCTCCCCTCCTGTTTGAGGAAATCCCAGACATGAGTGGGCAGCCTGTGGTTTTCATCCAGTTGCGTGGAAATGACCAGAATGGGCCATATTCTGCAACAAGGTGACCTAGAAAAGAAAGAGGACGGGGAAGAAAAGGTATAGATTTTATTTCTGAAGCCCTCGGAATTTCTATATCACCTCAAAAGATTAAACTACAGTTAAAAAAATAAATAAATAAAAAATCCCTTGATAATCGCAGAAGATTTCAGCGAGCTGTTCTTGGTACTGAAATGAGTCGCTGTCCATGGTGCTGATCCGCCATGTCCGGTGGAGTACGTGTTGGGCAACATGAAAACAAAACACAATTAGCCGCAGTCAATTTTTCAACAATCAACATCTTTACATAAAACTGTATTATTTTTTTAGTTAGTATTTAATCAACTAAAATACATTTATTTGTCGCATAAAAGGGCATTAAACGTGTTCAGTGGTGCTCCTTTGGTTTGTCCTGTGGCGGCTTGTTTTCTTGTGAGCGTACTCTGCCCTCTAGTGGTTTTACCTGAAAAAGACACTGATCATTTTTCAATTGCGTTCCTAAGGGAACGAAGAAAGTCTTTGTGAAGCCACGATGCTCCGAGAAAAACAAAACAAAACAAAAAAACAATAGACAACAAACAAACAAAAAAAACCTAATAGCTATACTACTTTTTAATGGGCAGCTTTAAACAGCTGGTAATTCTTCCGAGCAACTTTGACCAGATCTAGTTCACATTAAACATTCTTTGTTGATGGCCACTTAACTACAAAAAGATAAATAAAACTGCAAGTGTCTTAAGAAAATTCAGATTTCAAATAAAACGTCGTTTCTGTATCCTCCTTGAATGAGCTCTTTCTTACAGAGTTGCATAGAAACAATCTAAACATGGACTCATGCCTTTCACACAACAATTAACAACTCCAGTTCAAAAGCCATGTGAAAAAAACAAAAAGACAGAAACACTAGACAAAACACTGAAATTCATTCTCCTCACGCCATCATTACGCTGCATATAGAGTGCTTTGCAAAAATACAACTTTAAAGTATTTTATGGGGATTTTATGCAAATTCTTTTAGTAGTGTAACTCTGAAACTTGGTGTGCATTTGTATTGAATCCCTTTTCTTTCAGCATCTTTGCATCTAGTGTCACACTTTTCTAGCTGATGAATAGAGTCCAACTGGACTCCAATTCCTGGCTGTCTACCTTAACCAATAGAAAAAGAAGAAAACATTAATATGCCAAATATGCTGCAATCTACTAATCTGCCCATTATGAAAAGGATAGTAAAGAAAGTCATCTTGAGTGTGGGGTCTTTTCACACTCTTGTTTTCTGTCTGTCATTTGGGGTCGAGATCCGGCAGGAGGACCGGGCCATCTGATGTTGGGTCTGGGATCCGGTGTGGTTTCGTGGCTCGGTGTCGTCTGCTCAGTTGCGGCGTGCTGTGAGGTGAGGGGCTGGATGTGGTGGGGGTGTTTGGAGTGGGGCTGTGTGTTTAGCTCATGCTGTGCTCTCATCAGCTTTTGTGGTGAATGAAAAGGTTAATAAATCATGGAACCGGGGTGCCCACTGTGGATGTGAGATTCATGGCATCTCTTCTTGGGGGCATATGTTCGATGTTTGTGTGCTGGTTGGGAGTGGTTCTGTGGGTGAACTCATGTTGGAGCTTATGGGGGGATGGGAGGTCAGTGGAGTCGGAGTAAGAACTCACTGGGAGGTTGGGGCTGTTTATTCTGGGGGCTGCTTTAGTTGCCTGGCTCATGTGGCGTGTGTGGACTCTTTCCGACCCCGCCTCTGGATGTGATCAGCGTCTGGGCCCAGTCACTCGGGTGATGCCTACCCCTCATCCGGGATGATGGGCTTCTCTTCTCCACCCTGGAACGACAGGAACCTCTCCTGGGTCAGAGGACAGGTTGCCCCTTTCGGAAGGAGTTACCTGCACCTGGGAGTACAGAGTTCAGTGGGGAGTGCATGTGGGTGTATGGAGTCCAAATGTGAGTGCCTTTGCATTGGGTAAAAATATCTTTTTTATTTAAAATATTGGTTTATACATATATACACACACAGGTAGTTCTTAGTTACAACATATTCTGATTTATTTATTGTATATATTTCATTCTTTTTTATGACGGTTTATTATATCCAAAAACTTGCCTTATAAATATAAGTGTACAGAAGAGTCTTTGACCCAAACAGCAGGAAGGGGCTACAAGTTTCCTCTCCCTGTCCAACGATTTTAATTAATATAATAGATTATAGTAATGTTCTGCTTTCTGGTTTTCCCAAAAGATCAATAGCTCTATTATAGGTACTTCAGAACTAGACAAATGCTGATAATGATCAGACGCGAACTCACATCACAGCAATTTTATACTTTCTGCATTGGCTACCTATCCGTCTTATAATTTATTTTATGATTAGTCTTATTAATTTTTTTCTCCTGTTTGAAACTCTTAATGGTCTTAGCCCACCCTGTTTTTCAGATTTATTTCAGTCACTCAGCCCCTCCAGATCCAGCAGATATTCTGTTCATCACCATCCATTCTTGACAGCTGGTATCAGGTTTTTATGCCAATGTAGAAACATGTTTTCATCATACTGGACAAATGGACAAACATTTTTAATGTTGGCCTCATCTGTTCAAATAACACTCTTCCAAAATTCTTGTGGATTATTCAGATATAGCTTTTCCAAACCCAAAGAACAGTGCACCATAATTTATCCACAGTTTAATTAATTATTTTATATCCTAATCTTTTTAGCATTCTCAGAGCAGTTCTCTGACTTTTATGACTGTTTGTGCCATGAGCAGCAGCACTTTTGTCATCACAGCATCATTTTATTGGTTCTATTATTATTTGTATGTTTTTACAGGAAGGTCTACATTGGAAAGAAGCCACGTTTATTGCATCTGCACAGTGCCTTGCTGTTCGAAAATGTCAATGCTGAACTTATCCCTTCATCTGTTGTTATTTTAATAACTGTCGCCGTATTTTAATACCTGAACATTAGCAGGTTTTGATCTAAGTTGCCAATCTATTGTTGCACAAGCTCTTACATATATTAGATAGTAAAAACAATAATGCCTAATTCTGAGAGGGACTGAGAATTTCATAAATATTTCTTACAATTTAGCAGTCAAAACAAATTAATCACACAAAAGGGACTTTGAGAAGAAAAAAAAAACTTCTAAAGGAGCAGTATTATATATCTTCTGGGCATAGCGCCACTTTATAGCCCAATCAAGTAACTATGTTACCTTGAGTTGTTGGCGTATAGATCAAACATGACTTGAAAACAATTTGATTTTGCAATTTGACCCTTTGAAATTGGGCCTCTTTCTCTTTAAGAAGCTCCTGCACATCAGTGACACTCTCCCTTCACCACATCATCGCAACAACGTCTCTCTACTAATCCTTTAACAACAATTTACCAGCGTTGCACTGAGAAATAGTTCGTATAATAAGCTCAGCAGATGCACAGCTCCACCGGGTGTTTGCTAATTGCTGCTGCCGCTTGTCTGAAGGTGCTGAGTGGGGGAGTCGCGAGGGATGCCTGCTCTGTGAGGCGGAAGCTCGGCTGGAGACTGCAGCTCCGGGGAGAGAAGGCAGCGCCAGGTGAGACCGCACGTTTCTGCACCCAGAATAACTGCCAGGGGAGATTAAAGGATTTCTCAAACATGCATGATAGAATCAAAGCAACACTCCAGGTATGTTTTTGATGAAGGAATGGCATTATAACATGGTATAAAGCTCAAAAAAAGTTGATTTTACATGACACCGTCCCTTAATGTTGGAGCTTTAGGAGTTCTTGTTGTGATGGGCAGATACCTTCTTTACCTGGTTGGTGATCCACTCTATTTAAGAATCATTCCAGTGGATTCATCACAGTTGGATTTGGTTCTGATTGGCCCCCCTCAGTAAAAAACTTTTTCTTTTTGATAGCATTTAATGATCAGCATGGACTAAAATCAGCTCTCAGTAGGATTACTTTTATTCAAATTAAAGGAGCTTGCTGTTTGCTGCTAATAAGGGTCCAGTGTGCTTCCTTGGAGGATTTAGTTTTCCAGTCCATTTAATAAATATCCCTTTACTACACTAAATTGCACAACTCCACTGTAAACAACTTTCATCCTTGTAGACCCTTTGAATTGAGGCTCTGTGGATTGGAATAACATCTGCCCCTTAACCCCCAAAACGCTAAGACATGCTCACTGGTGCACAGCTGAACATTGTATTTGCACAGGTTTGTGCCCACTGGCTCATGTAAATGAGTGACGTGAACATCTGAAGGAGGCTGAGCAGAACTCCACAGAGCCAGCAGGCCAAAAATAAAGGTGATTCACTGTGCGTTATGATCTCGGAAATAAATTGTGCAATAAAATGTTCTCTGCGCGCAGTTCCTAAATCGCAAGCACAGCCGGAATCTCAGCCTCAGTTGGCAGAGGTCCCCGCAGCCCCCAGTGAACCCGTCTTTATTTATAATGCCCTCTTTTTACAACCAGAGCTCGTGCGAGGCCTTTCTCCTTAACAGATCCATTGAGTGGATTCAGTCAGTCAAAGCAAGCATTATATAATTCCAGTCAATCTGTGTTATAAAATCTTGACATAAGCTGAGGCCGCCACACAGCAGAAATTTACAGCTGTTTAGACTGCAAGTCATTTCCCTGTGGCATGTGCATACATACTGCATCTGTCTTTGGAGCTAAGTGCAAATAAAAACCTTGCCTAGGGAGAAATTCAAACGAGAGTTTTACTCCTTCTCCGAAGAGGGCATGAATGATTGGTTACACACACTGCATCAGACTGCATTTAGTCTAACGTAAATGGGGAAAGGGAAAATGGGAGTGCTTGCTGCAGGTCTTTCAATAAAAAAGAAAAAAAAAAAAAAAACATCTTTGATATTTTTAGCACTGATGAATAGCCCAGTAGGATGTGGTGGGGAGCTTTTGATACCTCTAGGTGGCAGCAGAGACTGTTTATCTTCATAAAGGCTGTGATCGCTATTCACAGCACTAACCAGGGAGCCTATTAAGTGAAGACATACATGGATCAGTGTACTTTAATGTATAACCAGGTTTGCACAGGATGCAATGTTCACCTGTGTGTGACCCTCCTCCTGCAGAGCTCAAGTTCGTCGACGTTATCACACGCTGCAGGATGCCACAGTCGTCTCCTGAAAACTCTGAGCTCTCTGCGTTTGGCGGCAGAGCGGCAAGTTTTCCTCCGACATCCAAAATGGCTTGAGATGAACTCCTGCCACACAATCAAGATGGAAGGAAAACAGTAGAGATCCATCACCTAACCTGGAGAAATAAATGACCATAAATGCACCTGTAGATGACTGATGGTCTCTGAGGGTTTCTGTTTTGTCACTCATGCGTGATTATCGCTTTGTTCAACCGCGTCTTTTGAGAAAGTCTGTCCCTACTGATAATTAGCATTAATTTATGTAACATTTGTTGTTAATCTGTTTGTTTTAATGATTCTGTACATTGAACTCTATGTATACAGTACATAGAGTTCAATCAGCTTGGAAGCTGATTGAACTATCCTTGGGGTCTACTAGCAAATGTAGTAAAATTAAAGGCATTATGTAAATTGAACAAGTGCTCCCAGCTATTCTCCATCTTCTTTATGCATGCAGGCTTAATTCAATGAATCTTTGTGAAAGCACTTTCAGCAGCGATGGAACTCGATAGGCAGCACCTGAATAAAAGCCAAGCTGCACAGATTAACAATGTGACATACTGGAAGCAATACTACAGTATATTATGTCATGGTAATTTGTTAAACTGCTTTGAGACAGAAGCATGACTTGTAGGCTTGAGTCTGCAAATTTGCTGCACTGATAAAAAGGCTGTCCATTTAGTGGCCGAGCGGCACAGCTCGTCACTTTGGGAAGTTAGAAATGTAATAGTTTAAAACTTTGTTGGAGAAAAAGACAAATACGTTTCAGTTAAACCAACTTTTCTTCGTTTTTGCAAACATTGGATAGAAAGTATTCGTTCGATGTGTTTATAGTCAAGAATTTAAATGTCCCAGTCAGAAATCCAACATTTGAAGCTCCCTGAGCTGCCTCAAATTTGGTATCAGGTATTGTTGATACACTTATACGACATGGCGGAAGTTTCATATTCACATAGTGCTGCAATGCAATAAAATAACATAAATATATTGGAGAAAATATTACAGTGGCTCTATGTGCTGCAGCAATGTGCTAAACTGTTTTGTAGCATTGATGCACTTCTAGCCACTGCAGGGAGTTATAGAAGTAGCAATTTAAAACAACAGGGATAAATAGTGTTCATTTTATTAATTACTTTTTAATTTCTTTTGTGATTTTTGCCCTTAATCCAATGAAGAGGAGTTATTTTAGTAGTTGGAAATCCAAGAAATCCCCCAAAATGTTCACCTGCCCCAAATTCAGCATCCAACATCACTGCCTTGTGAATGAAACATTTAAAAAGTTGCAGATATGATCTATTAATCAGCACAATCAGTAATTGTTGTATCACCGTAAATTAGTGAAACACATAGATTATTTATTGTGAACATGTTCCTTTAGTGTCAAAACCCGTAAAATGTAAATAAATAATTGTAATATTCATGTATTGCTAAGTTACAATACATGTAACTTACATGTTACATGTAAGTTACATGTAACATGTAACTTACTGCTCCACATCTCACATACGAGATGCAACATTACAGTGTATTTGTGTGTAAATATGATATAACTTGGGTTTTTTCTGCAAAATTAGAAAATATTGTCCATTAGAAAATCAAGGTTTTGTTTACTTCTAACTAAAAGCTTGGGGTAACAGCTTGCCACCAGAGCGTATTAGAAAAGCCCTACTTTTAAAAACATATCTTTTTTCCAAAGATAATAAAAAATATGTTTTTAAACATTTTTTTAAATATATATTTACCCTTTCACAACTAATCAGACAGATATTTATGATGCATTTTATTTGTACTCAGAAGTTACGTTCTCTGGAGTTTTCTGTCGAAAGGACAAAAGCCTTCACTGTCCACTGCAGCTACTACAGATGCAGTTTGTAGCAAAAGTCGCAGAGCAGATATAAACTTTTTATAGGCAGTCTTTATTGTCTGTATCACATGTAACTAGTGACACATGCGCTAGTATATTCGTCTCTGGGTGTTTTTCTGGAGTCTTTTAATAAATATAATGGAGACAAATAAATTGTCATCTTTTTATAGAGCAACTTACAGTTGAATTCCTACTAGCTGAAAGCAATATTAAGAGTATTGTATGCCAAATAATGTGTTAAACTGTTTCAAGACAGAAGTATGATGTGTAATATTTTTGTCTCAAAATTCTTTGCTCTGAAAAAAGAAAAAAAGCCCGTCCTTGTTGCCGTTTTATTTTTGTGGTTCTTGACAGTTACATAAAGCCATCACAGCTGGCTGGTTCCCTGCACGATTGCCCTGCTATTAATTTTGGTGCGTAATTGTATTACATAATGTGTTATGCTACTTCATAGGAGAGTCAAACAGCTGTGGCTATTGGTTGTTCTGCTGCAAGCACTGTTCGGCTTTTCGTCTCGGCTTCTCTGCTAGACAAACAGTTTCATCATAAAGGGGAGTCGTAACAGGGCACTGTCACTATTAAGCCACATCAGCGGTAGACTTATCCATGGCGACTCAATATATTCTCCCAATGAATTGTCAGATTCTAAGGCCGGGCAGATTTGGAGTAATTTATATTCTCTTATCGGGCTGTGGCTAATTTAAACACAGCAGTCGTACAATGTCATCAGTGACAGACGGAGAAGTCAATCTCTGTTACACAGCGGCATAGATGAAGAAAGACAGCTGGGCATTTGCTGCAATGGATTCCACATGTAGGCTTCCCAGCAGATGGTAGTGCAGCATCACCGAACAGCTTCTTGTACGGCAGGACGAAAATGGTGCAGAAGAGAAGCTATCTAAAAATGACTGCTGCAGATTCTGAAGTACGAGATCTTAATGGGATAATAGGGCAATATCTTACCTACATCCTCTTTGTGGAAGACAGCACATTTTAAAGAGAGAAAAAAGGAAGGGAAATTATGAATGACAGTATATCTTTCAACACAACCTATATGGCGCACCCAGGGGGACCATTAGAAGAGGAGCACGCCGATTGTCGAGGTGAAGTGAATGTGTGTGCTTCTCCAGCTCAGACTTGAGTCACTTTCAAAATTGAATCCAGCAATAAGTGATATCATAATATTCTAACTGCAGATTAAATACTTGGTACAGCTCAAGCCGAGAGCAAACAAGGATCAGAGCAAATATCAAGTTTGCTCAGATGTGAGAAGTTAAAAGTGTCTATTGGGGCTTTATGTGCTTTGCAACTTATTTTTCTGTGCTGCAATAGGATTTACAGCTTTGGTGTCATCAAACATCGCCTTTTATTAGGCGTAGTGCAGGCATTGTATCATAGAAATTCTGAGGTCGAATATGAAGAAAAGAAAGGCTCTTTTTTTGTCTGATTTGGCCTTCTTTTAGGCTCGTCTCAAAGAAAGAGCACACTGAAGCGAGATCAAACTGGAGAGATGATAATTGACTTTGCACCCGTACACAGAAGCCAAGCTTTACCTATCTGCTGTGGTGCATTCCATCAGATGACTTTTCTCTCTCAAAGGTCCTTGAAGAAACAGCGTTGGGCCGACTAGAACACTATCCAAAAACACAAAATAATATGCAGTGAAACAAGTGGCGATGCACTGCTCCACATCTCACTAAGAAACTTTAAAATGAGTGCTTTTACGCCAAATTCTTTAACAATTATTAAAGAGTTTCTGCAGTCAAAGACATCACAGCCTATGTTCTGACCAAACATATCAGACCAAAAACATCAGCCACAAGTTCTAAAGCAAATCAGTATCCTTTGAAGTCATGCAAAACAGCCTTCATCAGATGAGAGCTCTGCAGACTGAGACATCCAGCATATAAAGAAAAAAATGCTATGATTTGAAACCTGGTCAGCTAATGAGTTTGCACTTCTATCTTCTCAATTTGTACAGGCTTTTATGCCAAGGCCTTTGAGGCTTTTCTGTGCCAAGGCCTGTAATAGTGTTCCCATTGTTCGCCTGAGAATATGGCATTTTTTTCATAAAAATTAAGCAGAGCCCATCTACATTTTCTTTTTTTTTCCCACACGGGGAAAGACAAGGAGATCAGGAGAATTTGTTCTGAATTATAGATATTACTGCAGTGAAATTAAATTCATAAAGAACAAAAGGAATAAAATCTTAAAAAGGCTCAGAAGGCAGGATGTTGCACAACTGCATCTGAGCTGCAATCTGTTGTATTATCATTTTAAAGACTTGTAAAAGCATATTGCTCATTACTTTTTCACTCACTCCTCACGTCAACCTCACAGATTGAACTCATGCATTCTTACAGGCAATAACCGTCTGTATTAACTATGATATGAAGTTCCCTGTATACTGTGTATATTAGAGTCTCATTCAATACAATAGACTATGTGATTACGTGATTATTTCCCTCATGTCCCACTCTCTGTCTTTCTGAACCACATGCTAATACCGATTGCAGTGGATGACATATATCTTGTGTTCCTGTGATATTGGACTTGATGTCATGTTGTATTTACAGGTACAAAAAAAAAATACAAAGTTTGGGGAAACAGTTCAAGATTTTTTGTCACTCTTTGACAAACTGAAACTCATATATCAAATTCATTACACATCAAGTGAAATATTTCAGGTCTTTATTTCTCGCAAGTTTGATGATCATGCCTCAAATTTGAATGCTGTGAAAAAGTTCAACATCGGAAGCCCCTGGTGTCACACTCTAATCGGCTTATTAAGTCAGAACACCTGCATAGGTTTACTGAGCCTCTAAATGGCCTCTTAGTCTGGGTCAGTAGGCTACACAATATGGGGAAGAATGCTGACTGTCACTGACACCCTTCACAATGAGGGTAAGCCACAGCAGTGTGTTAGGAAACGATGCACCAGCAAAATTGATTTCACAAATTGAGGGAGTATCATAAGGAGCAAACTGAGGTTGGAATTAGTACATCAAGAGCAAATATGCATAGATGAATTCTATACATGGGCCACAAATATTGCGTTATGATCATGTCAAGCAACTCTTGAACCAGAAGCTTCTTACCTGGAGTAAGGAAAAAACAAAAAGAAACAAATGGACTGTAGCTTAGTGGTTCAACGTCCTCATTTCAAATGAAAGTAAAGTGTGAATTTTATTTGGAAATCAAGCTGCTAGGATCTGAAGGAAGAGTGGAAGAGAACCTGTAAACTATGGGATGTTGTCAAGAGGAAAATCTGGGAGACCAGACCCAACGCTAGACATGAACTAAAAGATGCCAATGCAGCAACCTGAGTTTTCATTACACCTCAGTAGAACCAGAGGCTAATTGTCTCCATGCCATGCTGCACTGATGCTCTAAAACAAATAATATTTCTTATTGGTCATATGTCACCAATGTTTTTTTTTTTAGCCTGAGGTAATCCTTATTAAGCCACTATATGTCGTACTGCTATTATGTTGGTATATGACTTTGCACATACCAACTTGAGTAATATCCCATTTTTAATCCAAAGACTTTATTTGATGTCAGGCCATCGTTTGCAGCTCACACAGTTTAAATTCATCTGGGAAAGCTTTCCACAGGTTTTAGATGTGCGTTTGTGGGAATTTTTGATTACTCTTCAAGAAGCTCATTTGACATCAAACACTTATGTCATATGAGAAGGCCTAGAACAAAGTCTCCACTAAATGATCTCAAAGGTATTCTATCTGGGTGAGGTCAGGTTCTGAAACTTCAGGGATTTCTTTCATTAGATGAAACAATAGCAAGGATGTAAAATTATTTTCATTACTTACGTTCCTCAACACAGGTTTGGTGGGAGTGCTGATATTGCTCTGTTAAAAATGATCATATATACATTCACCAAGCTAGCAAGTACAATTTATGTCAATGGCTTAAGGATACATTTCTTCTTGGGAAAACATGTCTTCCTACGTACCTGTTAAAGTCTGACAAATGAGTTGCCTATATCAAAAGAGACAATAATGTTTATAGATTATCACCTGAGCAATGACTTCAGTGCTTTCTTAAGGCATTAATTTTAAGCTGTAGCATTGTACCAAGAGTGAAAATTGGAGCCTTTTTATGTCTTCAGGTGTGTCTAATCCATTCAACCATTAATCCCTAAACGGAGACCAGAGGAAACCTTACAGCACTCGGATAAACCTGTAGTCTCTGAGACCATGGTGGGTTGCTCTTCTTGTGCAGTCCAGTTCCTTTTCTTGCCCCACTTTGGTCAAGAAAAGGGGAAAAAAAGTACAAAAACTAAAATAATTCACACATGGTAGAACAGCAAAGCTTGTTCCATGCATTACTCTGCTCATCCTTCTTATTATTCAAAGAACATCCCCTCAGCTGTTTTTAATTATGGTTACTTTTGATGATAAATGTTTGAGATAAACATTCAGCACTCAGTTGTGTATGTTAATGTTTACCCCAGATACACTGCATGGGTCAGTCTGCAGAGAAGACGCAACCTCAAAGCATTTTTAATGAGATACTGAGGAGAAAACTGAAACAAATGCATTCGGTATGAAAGTTAAGGAGTACTTTACAGTCTCACCCTCTAATTCAATCACACATGCATAGAAACATGTGGAGTACCTCTAACAGGCTCAAGGTTGTTGCTCTTATTGAATATATCAACTTAACCACTGATGTCATTGATCAAAAAGCCAATTCCAGTTCTGTTATTACGTTAGAGGGTAAAACAATTGCAAAATGACTTTGTAAGGTGCACTCACTTGGTAAACAGATCTGAGATCCATTAAAGCCTTGGAGATTATCAAGCCTCAGTCCAACAATTTGCAGAAATTGCTCTAAACACCTTGTTGGTGACCTTCCTCATCTGGTTGAAAGTCAATGGCAAATGTGGCAAGGAGCCCACCGACACCCCCATGCACTTTAATTACGCCGCATCTTTGCTGCTGGCTATTTCCTTGTCCTCTCGCCCATTTATGTAACAATGTGTCCTTATCGATACCTTGGACTCACACACACTGCCCAGATGTGCCCCTGGTATCTTCTTTCCTTCCTGAAAGAAACAACACAGCATGGGCTTCATCTCATGAATATTAATGCCAGGAAGCAGCTCATTGTTGTGCTTTTGTGGTTTACTGTAGCTGCCTCTCTGTGACCTCAGAGCTAAGAACGTGGATGTTTTCCATGTGCTTAATCATAATGCACAGCACCTCGTTCATTGATAGGTTAATGTACCCGAGAGGATCAATCCAGTCTGGCGCGACAGACATTTAAATGTTCAGGAAAGGCTTAAACAATAAACACAGTCTGTCAGGATCTCGATCCGGCTTAATTAGACACTTTTGCGTCAGATCTGATGACTGCTGTGATGTGTTACTGAGGATAATGGATGAAAACAGTGCTGCTTAGGAATGGTGATTTAAACAAGAGCTCATTAAATGTGCAAAAATAAGATTTTCAACATGTTTTTTTTTGTAAAATGTGTTCCTAAAGATCTGAGTATTTTCACACTGGGGCCCTGAATCAAACAAATCTCAAAGCTGCATTGGTCTCGTTTCTGCTGCAGTTATATAATGTTGTACTGAGATTGTAGATAAGGGAAGGAATCTGAAGCAGGTCCCTGATTTAGCAGTGACTGGCAGTGAATCAACAGGTAAAGCATCCTTTCTGCTCTATTAATTTCCTTATACTTTTATGCAAATCTGATAGGCAAAACAAAAGAGAGGCTTCACCTGCCTCTGACACAGAAAAGCAACACAAAAAGTGTTTTATCTCTCCATGTCATAATGTTTTCTGTCAGGTTGAGACAGCATATGGAGTGCAAACATAAGCAAACTGTTTCTTTTGCTCCCTTGTATGGTGGAAAATAGCACCTGGGTTACTGTAGCTTTGTCCTTTGAAGGGTAAAAAGCAAAGCTTCCACATGAATGCAGAGAAAAACATTTGCTCCAAATGAATAAATAATAAAGGGAGATGAGGTGTTTGCATTAATTTGCAAAGCACCACCAAATGCAGGGAATTTTCACAGACCTTCGAGCCAGGGTTTTTTGGAGGGATCATTTTCTCATAGTAGGGTTTTATGACATGCAGCCAAAAATAGCAGCACTTGGGAGAGGAAAGTTAACAAATGCAATGCAGTTGACAGTAAATTAAATAGAAAGCATTGTGAATCAAAATGTAAACCAAGAGGAATTGCTGTGTGTGTGTGTGTGTGTGTGTGTGTGTGTGTGTGTGTGTGTGTTTGTATTTATTATGTATAGAGGAGCAGAATCACAATATTTACCAACAAAGGGAGGTCTTTTGTGAAGATGAGGACCTTTTTCTGGTTCTCACTGTTTTGCACTTTAATGCACTCAGCTAGTTAGGTTTAGAGGTATGGTGTGAATTACATTTTGGTTAAGGTTAGAATATTTGGTATTGTTAGCGTTATGATAAATGTCTGCCGTTTCCAAAAAGAAAAGAAAAATCATTACAAAGTCCTGTTTGTATGGCAGTACAAAGATGTGTGTGTGGGTGTGTGGTGTGGCTGAGGGATACAGAACATTAAATAAAAATATAGATATGCCTACATTTTCCGCTATGTCTGCTGATTTTTCTTTGTTTTTGCATCTTGCATATTTATTTGTGAAAGCTTTTATGAGACTCACTGAGCAAAACCAAAGAAGTCATTATTTCTGAAAGCATGAGCATCTGCAGCTTGATTGTCTCTTTTGTTTCCCAATGTCTGGCAAGCTATAGCAGAGCATTATGGTCCAAGGACTGGAAAGCCTTTCTCTTTTGTTAATGAAGACCTGACAGCAAACACAGCCCTTTTTGCCAGAGGCTGGTTGGTGTAACTTGGACATCCACAGTTACTGACAAACAGATCCATTCCCTTTGAACCTTTTCACATTTATTATGGCACAAGAAACTTAAATATATTTCAATGCAATTTCATTTGATAGAGCAGTATCCAGTTTGTAGTTTTTCTGTGTCCACCACAAGGTTTGTGGCAAATGAAACTTTAACAGTTGCCTTTGTTTTGCCACTTTTCTATGAAGACAAGATTTAGTATATTAACTTTCTAACAGCTGTAAAACTACCTCACAACTTAATCCCCGAATTGTCTGTTGTGTTTTAAATCTTCATGATGTTGTTGATTTACTAATGTTCTCCAAACGCTGAGGCCTCTAAAGAACAGATGGATTCATGCAGAGAATAATTTTCAGTAAACTGGAATATTTTTACTCATTAGGGGACCCTTGAAGATCATTGGTTGCTCTTGCAGCATCTTATAAAAGGGGGGTGAATACAAATCATGGTGTATATTTTAGATTTTAATTTAGAAAACAAAGTCAAATCCACGTGTCCTTTTTGCTTCATTTGAAAATCATAAATGACTGTATCGTTATGTAACTTTGTCAATCACACCAAATATCAATAAAATACACAGTAGTTTGTGGTTGTAAAGTGAAAAAAGTGAAAAGGTTCAAGGGGTATGAGTCATTATGCAAGGCATTGTAGCTCTAGTGGACATGCTCTGTTTAAGTCTCAACTGCAAAGAAGGTGAATTACACCTCTTGCTAAACAGCTCAGCTGAATTAATATGTAGCCTCAGGCTTGTGTCTTAGCAGGGGTCCTCAACTGCAGCTCTGTGCTGAATCGCCTGAAGCAGAACTGAGTTGGTTTTCCTCCAATCTTGCATCATACCACTCTGAACAGTCGCCTTTGCTCCTTTTCTTTCTGTGCTTAAATTATGTCGGCCTGATGATGAAAATCCTAACAATAGAGTTGAACCTTCCCCAAGCCTTTCCTTGGCAAGAATTGAACTAAGCAGAATAAAATAGCAAGAGCAACAATTTGTCCCAAATGGAAAATTATTTGTGAGTATGAAGTATTACATCACTTAAATGGAAGACTTGGGGAAAGAAAAAAAGAAAAAAACTTAATTAGCGCCTCCGGAGAACAGAAGCAGGTCCAAGATTTCAAGGGTAACACTCAGCCAAAATCTCAGCCAATATATTATCTCTCACATTAGCTGATACCCTGCTGCAAGAGAGCACTCTTTTCACTTAGAGATATACAATATGGCAGACATGAATAAGTATGAGTCCTGGTCGTAAGCCCAAGTATTCTCCATGTTTAATTAACCAAGCTGTCAGGAAGCTACTTGCACTCCGCTTTTATCCCAATCAGGCCTGTATCATACCCTCATTCTGCGTGTATGCATGTGTGTGTGTGTGAGAGAGAGCATGCATGTGTGTGTAGATCTAGAGGGAATCAGCATCTTTGTGTTTCATCTCTGTTTTCATTAATGGAAAGAAGGTGGTGTTTGCACTGACCTTCTGAAAGAGATGAGACGTGTCTCAAACTTGAGCCCCACAGTCTAGTTGGAGTCGAAGGTCCTAATTGCCATGTGATTGCCCGTCATGAGTCATCATGGAATGAGGTGGGGGAGGTGCTTGTCTCTTTTTTCAATGTCGCTTGCTTGTGTGCAAACACACGGAGCCAACAGATGGCAACATTGTTCCTCGATGAGCGGAACAGGTTACTTGGCAATCTGCCAGTGAGGTAGGGGTGCATTGAGAAACCCTCAAAAAATAAAAACAGCCATCAAATACAAGTGTGGGCGATGACGATGTGACTAATTGTTGCCATGGTGATCTGGTCTTTGAGATAACGTCTAACGGTGAGGGGAAAAAAGGAGCCCGCCGTGCAGACAGCAGAGGAGAAAACAAGAGAGAAATGGAAAGGAGGGTATGGAGAGGGTGAAAGAAAAAGAGCAGTAATGGTTATGCCAGGGAAAGAAAAAAAGAGAGAGAGGTAACCCCATAATGAAAGGCCAATTCAGCTCCACCACCCTCAGACACACGCACTCACACTCAATTCAGTGATGTAAATACCATGCAGCTGAGTTATTCAAGAACTTCTCCCTCTGCAATTATCGGTTTTCAAAATGGATTTGAGCTGAACCTGGGTGGTGAAGGGCCTGTTGGAGAGGCTCTTTGCAAACCAAAGGTGTCAAAAGGAGTTTAGGTAAATGAGCCAAGGGAATCCTTTAGCCATGTTTAATTATGTTTACGGGATGCATAAAAGGGTAGAAACGTGATTACAGTCTCAGATTTAAAAAATAAAAGTCTTTTCACACAAGTCCTCTAAATATCAGAAATTACACACTCTTCTCTTTCTGTCTGAGAGGGAGAAATGGATGTATACCTGACATACACTGCAATTTGGAGGATATAGTTATCCTTTCAATCATACTCTGGATCCTTTCATCAACCCTTGTGTACATCTGAGGCGGCGGAGGCCTAAGATGTGTTGTTTCCTCAAGCAAGAGCCAAACCATTGTCTGATGTGTTTATGTTGCGCCAGGGGAGGGACACGTATCTGGAAATGGACTTTGTGTGAGTCCTTCCATTTGTTAAACAACAACAATGAGAACTGGTAAAAATCCAAGGCAGAAAAACACATATAGCAAGACAGAGGTAGGGTTGGAGGGTTGGCTACAATGCTGCATAGGTTACACCTACAGGACTTCGACTTTTTTTTCTGGTTTCATGCACCTTCATCAGCAAAGAGCCTGACGTGATAGAAATCTACAGTTGTGATGCTATCTTGAAGAGGTGACTGAGCAGTCTGTTTTTTTGTGGAAGCTCTTGTCCACTGTTTGCAGCAAGATGTTGCAAATGCTGGTGACTATTGCTTTAGTGGCGACATAAGGTAATTAAAGGAGGTAACATTCCCATTAACTTTTTGCTTAACCTTAACATAGAAAGTACTTCTGGATCAGCACATCTGTAACTTTTTGGAGAGTGTGTAAATGTTCTGTGATGAAATGAGTGAGAGGCATGGCCTGTCCTCTAACACTAAGCCAGATTCTGTTGAAGGCTGGTTCTGTTCTGGAACTGATTGCACAATGATGGATACTGCATACATTGAAGTACAAACCTCTGAAAATCCTCTTTACTACATAGAAAATTCTTCAGTCAGAGGCTTTATCTGCCCATTGCTTCACAGACAGCTACAAGAGATCCTTTCTGCCCTCTGCAATAGTGATTTACAATGAATATTTTGAAGAGACCTGGTTGATGAGGGTTTCATGGTCAGGTTGAGATCAGCAATTATTGCCGAATTGAATTGAATTTAATTGAATTAAGTGTGCTGAGTCTGCCATTCAAGTTGTAGTGAGTCTTTGTCAGTACACAAGACTCACCTCAACTGTTCCTTCCTCTGGGATGTTTGGACATTTCTTACCCTTGTCGAGCAACAGAGCTTTGACAGTGGAAGAAAACTGCCATAGGTCAACCCAGGTTGGCGTTCAATAAATCATACCAAAGTATCAGGCAAAGCCCTCACCCAGATTCAGGCGATCTGCAGGTCATTTAGTGCCCTGTGCTCCAATAGGTAAGAGCCAACCACCATCTGGTCTCACCCTTGTCCTGTCAAAAGAGCTAACCAAGGTCAATCAAAATTCTGCACTACGCCATCACTGCCTGCCTATGTGAGACTCTGATGCGGAGGTTAAGTAAGGTAGACCTCAATTACAGAAAGCAAATAAGGTGACAATGGTAATGGTAACACGCTAGAAAAAAAATACATACCAACAGTGTATTGTGGGGATTCTATAAAAGACAGAAATTGCAGGAATATAAAACCACCTTGAATGTGGCACAAACATACATTTTGCATTCAATCTTCAGCTATGATCAATTCTTCTTAGTTTTTATGCAGCCAACATACAAAAACCCTGTTGATTCTATAATTCAGTAGCATTAACGACTTTTTCTATGAATGATATCAGAGTTTAATCTAATAGTTAATGTTGGAAATCTGTTAGAAACTATTAAAATGCCTTAAATCACATAGTAATTGTACATCATAAGTGTGATAAGGCAGACATTAATGTGGTGGATCCTGGTATTTCCATTTCATACCTTGGTATGCAATGGAGAGCTCCCATCCCTAGAAGGAGGCTCATCATTTCAACTGAAAAATATCATGTAGTGTCTTAAAAAAAAAAGAAAGTCATGCTAATCCGGTTTTCCCTAAAGTCAAGGTCAGCTGTTTAATAAGGCAGATAGAAATCTTCACTGGGCTCACATTTCCCCTTGGCGCTATCTTAGAAGCACCAGCATACTGTTGTGTTATGTGTTATCACATGTGAGCTACCGTTGGTGTGGGAAGCTATGCTGAGCTGTGGCTTTGTGTCATATGACAACCTGCTACCTGGCAATCGTTTCCACTGGGGCTGAGCGATAAGGGGATGGGGGGGGCTGCAGATAAGATGTCCCTTGCACTGGATGCGCCAGGATCGTCTGCCACTTACAAGGCAAGGACTGATCACTTTTAAAGCAGTGTTGAGGCTGCCAGGACTCTGTTTCACTCCAAGTCCTGCAACACGAGCTGCATTTGT
Source organism: Alfaro cultratus (assembly GCA_903066825.1). Taxonomy (NCBI): domain Eukaryota; kingdom Metazoa; phylum Chordata; class Actinopteri; order Cyprinodontiformes; family Poeciliidae; genus Alfaro; species Alfaro cultratus. The sequence goes on along the minus strand of CAEFZX010030232.1, from coordinate 18,293 downwards.
TTCCCACAGCAGGAAGCTGGCTTTGTGACGCCTTTCATATCACTCACTGAAATGTCATTAACAGCAGGAATTTGTCGTTGCCCATTATTGAATAGCAGCCTCCACTGTACGTGACTTATTGCCTCCCAATGCCTCCGACTGCAGTGTGCCTGATAACAACGCGGGAGTCTGGATTTGTCCTCACTCCCACGCTGGCTGCTGCTAAATGACAGTGAAGTGACGATTCTGACATGATACATGTTGCCTTTCACTGCGCTAAATTCGTCAGCAACGCTCATCATTGGTGCCACTTGTCACAGTGCCCCTGCTACTCAGTGCTGTAGTTGTCACTGTGATGTTACCACAAAGCCCACCTCATGTTTTTTTTTTTTCCTTGTCTCAAATCATGTCCACTAAAGCGTCCAAAGCCTCTCTGATTTCAGGAAAATTGTTCCAAGTGTTTTTGTTTAGCAACTTAGTCCAGAGTGAGACTTTTTTGTCATGTAATGCACCACTCTGTCCTCTCTGCTCTCGGTCCGTGTTTACAGGTCACTTTATTTCTGCAAGCACTCTCAACAGGAGCATGTTAAATTAGTGGGGCATGGCTGCATCTACAGCCAGCTAAGAGGACATGATTTAAACCATTTCACTGTGTCTGTGTGTATCCCAGGAGCTTGTGAATAACTACATAATAGCAATCAGCTATAAGGCTTCATTAAAATGTAAATTTTACCCATCTCTCTAGCGAGTCTTTACAGTGATTCAAAAATAGCCCAGCAATGGCCTCCTGGGGACTCAAGTAAGGATCTAATTTTAGTGTCTAATCTGACACGTTGGTCTGAGTCGAAATGCAGCGGCCCATCTGATGTGAAGGCAAGTAAACACTTAGAACCGATGCTTGGCCGGTTTTCAGACAGTCCCGCTTTCTCTGTTTGTTTCCTTTTCAAGAGAAAGCACAAAGCTAATTAGACAGCTGGTGTTGAGCCAATTCCTGTCCCTCAGCCTGTTGTTTACCCACTTTTTGCATAATGCAGACGTGATTGTTGATATTGTTTGATGTGGCTACGTGGTCATAAGGGGCCGTTTGGCTTATTTTGCTCTGTGCAGCCTGAGTGGCAGGGCACATAGAGCTCTGCTAGTTTGGGGAGGCACTTGTGCGTCAATGGTGTGTCTTTGTTCTCTTCGTTGCAATTAGACGGCATACACAATTAACAAATTCCCAAAGAGATGTTATTGCCATTCTGGATCATGGAGCCACAGGACACCTATTGGCTGCAAAGCAGCTACTAAAGGTTCCAGGTCACATTGGGCTTTTTCTGCTCTGAGATTTGAGACATAGTAAATGGCATTTATTAGAGAAGGTTGTTATAGGCACTGCGATTGCACTGGGGTAACTCGTCCAACCCATATATGGAGGCATTAGTCTTCGACACAGTCGTCATGGGTTCGACTTCCGGCCTATTGCCACATGTTTCCCCCCCTCTCTCGCTCAGCCCTCTTTCCTGTCTGACCACTGTCAAATAAAGGCCACTAGAGCCAAAAACACCTTTAAAAAATAAAAGAGAAGGTTACAGTGTAATAGAAAGGGATATTTTATTTAGGCCTCCCTTAGAAAATATCAATTTAGCATATTGTCAATATTAAGAAAACTATTTATATAATTTATTAATATAGCTGATATAAATTTTATCAGCTTTATACTTAATATAAAGCTGATAAACGTAATACACTTAATATAAAGATGATAAAGGTAAGAAAAGTAAAGTAAAATATTATCCAAAATTCCACACTGTTCTTTGTCAAACATACCAAACATCAAGCCAAACTCATCACAAAATTGATCTTTGTAGTTCTTGAAGTATTGTTTTTTACCTTTATTTTCTGGCAGTTCAAGAAATTTTGCGTCCATGGTTTCATATTAAAATGAAAAGGTTACTATCCAGAAACACAAACAACAACAAAAAAAAAATTTATTTGGGGATTTTTTACATTTATACAAAATGTATATCAAATACAATATGTTTAATTTATTTTTATTTTTTTAATTTTGTTTTACTGTCTTGGACTAAAGCTTTAAATTTTACACAGTCTAAAAACATTTCCTGACAGTAAATAAGCATTGCACTTATGTAATATTATGCTGACATGCATCAGTCATTAGACAAAGAGCAGGGATTAGATACAAATTGTGTACTGGTAGATACTGGCTAGACTTTCAGCCAGTTCAGGACAGAAGATTATTTTGCACTTGTAAATGCAGCATCTCAGATCCACACAGTGCTTGTGGCTTATGCTGAGTTGTGTGAGCTCTACTTTTATCAGATTTGTTGTGAGTTGTGTCTTTTATGGGCATGTCAGTGCTCTGGCTCTTGCTGGATAGAATCAATATATATCAAATCAATCCGCATGGACATCTAATATCATTCCATTTATTAAATCCCTTTACTGTGCGCATAGTCCCTTGGAAACTGTGGCCTTAAGATGACATATGAAACATAGAGAGCAGAAAGAATCAAGAAAAGTATTTTTAAACATGTTTTTGCTGCTGGATATTTTGTAGCTTGAGAATACATTTGTGATTATCAAAATTAGAGGGAAAATATTTGTTTAGATCAATTTAATAAAAAAAAGTATGTGTGCAAAATGAAAGAAAAATCATAATCTAACTATGCATTTGACACTGTTTCATACACAGGCAAGCTGTGCCAGATTTTATTTTTGTGTCAAATCATTCTGTAACTTAAGCTCTGATATCACAGCAAAAGTAATGCACCCAACCCTGTCAAATCCACACCGTGGATCCCAGTACACATGCACTATTCAGAACAGATGTTCTACAAATCCCCTTCATTTTCTCACTTTTAGACTTGCATAAAAGCCCACTCAACATCCCAGCATATAGTTCATGGCATGATTAGCCCTGGTAGGAGTCAACAAACCCAGTTTTTGAAGTTCAATTCAAATAAGAGGTGACACTGCAAATCATGATTTAAAATCCTTGCGATGTGTAATGACGGTTAATTTAAATGCTGTCAAACATTGCATTTCCATTTTATCCTACTCTTGGGTCACAAATTGGGCCGAAGACTTGAGTGTGTTCGATGAGAAGAGGACACAACTTGCTGGTGATTAAAGTTTGATGAAGCATGCATCTGCTTCCAGACTCAAGCGCTCTGTGGCTGCAAACTACTCTTTCCAAGTGACAGAAAAGCTATTTCAGCATTTCAAAACAGCATTATGAAACACTTACTGCTAGTAGAATTCCTTTGAATCTAAAAATTCAGGTGAGTCTGCTGTAAATTATATATTTTTTTATGTCATAGTTCAGACAGAACAAACTGACCTCTACGGGATTGACAGTGTGCTGCTGACGATCCAAGACCAAAACTTAGCAGCCTTCAATCATTTTGTACTTGATAGTACCAGAGAGCACTTTAAAAGAGAGATGACACTGACAGAATAATGTGAATTTAAAGAGTTGAACAATTTGTACCACATTACGAAAAGTGCATTTGTGCTAGTCTCCACTTCTATTTTTTCTTTATACCAGGAGAGTCTCTGTCCTTACAGCTCTGAATAAAGCCCACACAAATGGGTCAACAGGAAAAGATTGCCATTGAATATCTTTATTCCTCTTAAATAAATCAATACCATTTTGCATGTAATACAGACTCTTTTTCACTTATCTTGAATTTATCACACAATGTATAAAGACAGCCAGGTTTGCTCAGAATTACCTTCACTTCAACACTATTTACAAAACTACAGAATATCTGGAGCAATCACATGCAAATTAGAGAAATGTTTTGTCAGAAACTTTTGTATAATGGAAGAAGAACGTACATAAATGTTTGCATAATGAAGTGGAGAACACAAGCAGGACATGTGTTTGAATATGATTTGTTTCCTCAAACTAAAGCGAGGCCCACCTGAGCTTGATTGTCGGCGTTTGAATGGCCAAAATCAACCAGTAAAGGATGTTTTACAGCCAAGAAAGGAGCTGATTGTTTCCAGTATCTTCAGTACAAAAGCAAAAGAAGAAAGAAAACAAATAAGAGTCTCAGAACACTGAAATAGTTTAACAAAAGAAAGTGCTCTAAAAGCAACAAGAGACCCCATTTCAGCACTTGAACAAATTGCCCTCGACTGGTAAAACACTGAGGTTTGGCTCCAACAAGAAATGTTCTGGAAACTAAAAGATGTATGCAAGTTCCAAAACTGAGCAGAAAACTGTGGAATTGAAGTGTGGATGTGAAGAATTCAGCAAAGAACATTTTCAGATGTTTTGGAAAATCTGCAAAGATATTTTGCTTTCATGCTGTAGAAATTGTGTTTAAGAAAATCATATGGAGGTTTTCTGTTTTACCCCGTTTGTGTATCTAAATTGAATTTATGCAAGAGTATGTTTATGGAAAAGTTTTTCAGTCATGTTCTTTCTTTTTTTTCTTAACGCAGCAAGAATAAGAGATGTCTAAGACAAGAAGAAACTATGGAAAAGCTTTGTAAAAAAGTTAGCGCCGATTAGAGCATGCAGAACATCTAAAGAGCCTCAGGCTGACCAGGAGCAGTCTGGAGTGGTGGTTTGTGCTCTCACCATATGCTGCACACTAAACCAAGAGGCCCTCCTTGGGTCAGGGCAAGAGAGGACACCAGTGGTGTTTGAAAAAGCTTTCATGGATAAGTCATATTTTGTTTATAAGTGTAGTGCATGTTTGTTTTCAAGCATCCAGATGAAGCCCGTAATAAAAACTGCAGACACACTTTAGTATCGTATCGACAATCTGCTGCTATAAATGATTGGGGGAAAAAAAAATAAATCAACCCACACATACTAAGAATCCAAACTAAATGGAAGACAGATAGTGTTTGTTTTGATGGTGAAACAGTGCAAATTGAGTTTAAAAAAAGGCTTACAATGAAATTGTCTTTTTTTTTTTTTTAGCATAATCTCAAGATGAAAAAGTTCAATAATTTCTAGTTCTAAATTAAGAAAGCATTTACCAGAATGACCAGTGTTGGCACACCTTACAATTCACTTATAAGTGTAAACTGATGAAATTTTAGGATCTAATTATTTGTCCATTATATTAGTAATATAGAATGAAAAGGCCAATTTCTTTCAATCATTGGGCACTAAGCTAGACAATGATCCACTTTTATCTTGCTAATATTCATAATGAGGAGATTAAGTAAGACAAAACAATAATTAAAAAGAGTTCAACAACAGATACAGTAAGTGCAGTGAAGAAGTGGTGCTGAGACACCAGAACAGCCATTAGATATCATCCACATGGAGAAACGGAAGAAAGAAAACATTTCTGTCTAGCTATCCTAAATGGGAACATATGGAGAGTTAGATAAATTCCAGTGGGACTTTATAACTGGGACCGTGGGATTTGGTCAGACGGGACCACGACTCACTTCCAAACATCTTAGACAGGTTTGGTATGAAAATGAAAAAGCTAAAAAGAGTACCTGTTTAGGCACGGTGAAGGATCTGTGACCCTGTTTTCTTCCAAAGGCCCTGGGAACTCTTATACAGTGGCACCAGAAAGTGTTTGAAATACCAAGCGATCTTTAATAAAAATAATAAGCAGACTCAAAATGAGTCATCGCTTGGACTTTCAAAAGCATAACGATCCAAAGGTCAACTCAAAACAGCAATGGTTCTATCGCCATCACTGACCAAGACCTACATCACATAGAAAGCCTGTGACATTAGCTAATGAAAAAAATGACACAAGATGGTGCAAACAGAAATGATCAAGTGGTCTAGCAATCTCTCGCCTTGTGAAATTCCTAGATGACTTGTTGCTAACCTACTAGAAAAGGGGTTGTACAAGGTGTAGAACGCACTGCTATGACGTGCAAAGCAATATTCGCACATCCGATAATTTAAATATTGAATAAATATTCTCTTAATAAAGGTAGCCTTGTTAAGTTTTTGTTTCTGGTTTGAGATCAAGTGAGTCTTTTGTTGCTACTGCGATAAAAGATTAATTACCTTTTAATGCTTTTCAAGCATCTTTACCTGGAATACCAATACATTTAGCAGTTTTTCTATGTTAAAACATGTTTTTACTGAATTATTTCAACACATTGTTAAAAAAAAAAGCAAAACATTTTAACATCTGCCTCAAAATACAATTTTTTTTATCAAAAAAAAAAAAAAAGTCAGATTACTTAGAATCGCTCTCACACACCTGCTGAGATCAACCAGCCAGATGCCTTGCTGATAGTTGGCTCATAATTCTAGCTTGTGGCAGCTGAAGCCAAATATGCGAATGAAGTTTCTCCCCAGTGGAAAGTTCAGCTGTATGGAGGCAGATCAAGAAGATTTTTCTCCTCAAAGGGTTTGGTGCCGGCGCCCCAGAGAAGAGTTTGAGAGCAACAACAGTTGCCGTGTTTATACTGTTCTCTCTGTGATTTGGTGTAAATACTGTAACTAGTGCAATCCTTTTCAGGACAAACCCAAACTCTGCGGGTTAAGAACATGTTTTTGACGTAATTCTGAGTGATGGAGCTCAGCTGCATGGCTGAATTCATATAGTAATAAAGAATGATGAATGCATTTATCACAGTGCTGTGACAAAGCATTTGCTGCCTTACAGATTTCTTCTGGTTCTGCAATACTTAAAGCTCCCACATACTGACATGCACAGATGAACATATTGTCACAAATCAACACATTGTTTACAGAAGTAACAATGGATGCCACCATCTATGGATCAGTGTTAAAGTTATTCCAATCTGAATTGTGGCAAAATCATAACAAGAGGGAAGCTAGCAAAATGAAAGCACAACTAAAAGTGATGGCCTTTTGTGGAGAACTGACTACAAAGTCTGTTTGGATGTACAGTTGGACCAGGTTTGGTGGGATTGTGATGTGACAGGATGCATTTCAGACACAGATCTTTTCATAATTTCATAATGATAATCTCCTGCCATTGTTTACATCTGGATATGCCACCTCTGGCTTTTTTCCTGGGGCAGAATTATGGTGGAAATAGGCTTACTTCTTATTTTCATTTTTGGTTCAAGAAAGATCAAGAAAGAGCAGGTCACATTATCTTCAGTTTAAGCAATGAAATGTAGGCGTTTAAAGAAAAATTAAAGGAAATAAATAGCTAAATAGTGAATAACTACTGACCTGGACCAAAGACAGATAAAAGCCCTAATCCTGAGCTGCAGAAAATCTTAGGCAAGGGAGTAATTGGTTTCTTTGGGACATGTAGCAGAGAAAAGCTGAAAGGTTGTAAGAGGGCTCAAAAGTTGTTGTTTGCCAAATCACGATGTCGGTGACGGTTTCTGAAAAGCCCTCTTGTCCCCTTCGCATCAAATTGGTCATTTTAACAATATTAGCCCTTTCAGCCAGAGGAGAAATGAATAGTTTTCATGGGGAAACTTTCTCCTGCAACATCAAACATAATTGCATGTTGCATAAAAAAAAAAAATAAAAATAAATAAATAATAAAAAAAAGAGGACAGAAAGGATAGTGCCAACTGAGTCGTAGTACAGCCAAAAAAAGAAAACAATAAAACATCCACACACCCACACAGAGGAAGGATGGCACCAGAATTCAGTTGTTGCTGCAATTTTTTATTTTTTTTATTTTTTTTAGTGTTGGGATCTTATGCCAGCATACACAAGCTTCCCTTTCCTTCTACAGTCAGGCTGAAAGAGATGTGAGCTACGTCTGGACGGTGAGCACCTGGTTTAAAAGCTAAAATCTTCATTGCCTTTGTAAAAGGTGGGGGTTGGAGCGTTGAGGAGATTCAGATCACGACACACTAGTTCATCTTTAAAGGGTGGCAGGGGATATTATGTTTTTATTTTACCGGGCCTTCTAACCCACCACTGTCCTTTTGCTGCACGCTCTATTTATGAATCATAAAAAATGAAAGATGTTGCTCAGTTTGTTTATGCCCCTTTATAATAAGATTTTTTTTGTCCCTGTGTGGCTTAATGGAGTTATCACATGTAGGCTTGTGTCCTCCCAACCTTTTTTTTTAACCTGGCTATGTTGGTATTGTCAGAAAAGGAGCATCTCTCATACCTGTGTTCCCACCCATGGGCAGGCTGCAGGATGGCTTCTCCTGTCAGTTATGATCAACAAACCAAATCAATCAATAAATGTTCCATTGAAATGTCTTCCATCAAAGCGGAGGGAGCTTGGCATTGTTCGCTGCTCAGGCTAGCATATCTTTGTGCTCACATTTCTGCGTGTGTGTGTGTGTGTGTGGTTGACTGCGTGAGCCATGTACAGTATATGTTTCCTCAGTACTTGGCCATAGGACCTGTCTGCTGTTTGAATAAGGGCAGTCAGTCATCGACACTAAAGAGAACATTCATCAAATAATTTCCCAGCATACACCTGTTTCTGTCGGCTGCGGCGTGGCGTCGCTCTCGGTGGTCTCCCAGCTGTTCAATTATGTGGCTACACATGCACTCACTTCTTATTCCACAATGACCATCAGATTTTATAGGTAAATAAAGCTAATGTGCCTTGGCATGACTGAGAGCCAACGAAAGGTGTGTTAATGGTGGGCCTAAATCACCAAAACACCAGCAGGTGCTTTGAAGGAGCACATAAAGCAACGAGACAGAGTGATAATCCCTCACGGTTGGCTTATACTGTAGAATAGGGCGCTGAGATAGTGGGCTAAGACCTCACACTTGACCAGTAATGTGATATAGTCGTTGACTGTGGCAGGAGGTATAGATGACTCCTGTTCTGTGTAGAAAAGACCTGCAGGAATCCTCAGTTTCCTCCTGACCTAATCGCTGTGCTATAATCAAAATGTGGAGCTGCTTGTGGAACATGATGGCCACTGGTTCCGTCTGACACTAACCATGTGATACGGTGTCTTACAAACTCTTTTATACTCCTTTAAGCTGTTTCCATTTTGTTACTGAAACAAACTCATGTCTGTGGTTTGGATTTTACCATAAAGTATTGCACAACTGTAAAGTGGAAAGAAATAAAAACATGGCTTTCTATATTTTTTGACATAACATTTTAAATGTTTTTTATACGTTCAATACATTAGAATATCTGTTAACCCTAAAGCAGGTGTTAAGCATACTTTTCATTAAGTCGTCATTTCAGTATCAAACATGTCTCTTTTATATTGACCTGAGGTAATATTCTACTCTCAAATGTTTTGTTCAGTGGCTGTAAGCAGGAAATCATCATAATTAGCTGAAATGAAGGCATTTAAACATCAATCTGTATAGTAATCTTTTTTTTTTATCACTTTGTGAAATTAGGTACTGAAATAAAGAAACCTTTTAAAAATATTCAAAATCATTTAAAAGTGCTTCACTTTGTTGAATCCCCTTTTGCTGCAATTTCAGTCTTTTTCGAGTATATATCTAAAAACTTTGCAGCATTAGAGTGAAATATTTACTCATTCTTATTTCAGGTTTAGTAAGACTGAACAGAAATAATGTGTAAACACAAGCTTTCAAGACTTCTCACTAGTTTTTCAGTCAAAAACACCTCATTTGAGATTGAGTCCACACCAACACGATTTTTAAGACCAATTTTAATCACTTAGCTGTTCCATCGAGATTTACAAAAAAAATAAAACAAATATGATTTTTTATGCAGCCAGACATTTCAGATTAAGTTGGGAATAAAAAAAAATAGATAAATAACACTACTGTAGCTGAGGTTTTGACATGTTTTAGCATGATGGTGTCACTATGGGGGCATCAGGAGGATGTGCAGTGTGAGTTTTCTACATCAATATTGTTTTGCATCTGGGTCAAAAACTTCAACTTATGTCTCATTTGGCCAAAGCACATTTTTCTTCATGTTTCCATATGAACTCATATGACTTGCAACAACCTTCACTCGCAATCTCTGATGTCTTTCATTCATTAAAGACCGGATTTTAAACATATATCCTGTCAGCAGGTTCATTTAAAAAGTTGGAAAACCATAAATACGTTCCTCACTTCATAATTACGTACTACTTTGTGTTGTCTATCACATAAAATAAAAAGTCTTTGGCTAGCCTTGCAGATTCTGCTTCATAAAAAAACTGTTTTGCTATGTAAAAAAATGAAACACTTTAAAGGGTATGAATACCACAGATCCTCCATTTTTCTATTTACATGTTGGTTATTTCTTTACGTGCTCATTTTTTTCCTGCCAACTTTGCTGTGCACTTACTTCATTTACAGCAGATGGGCATTATTAGAGTGATCCACCAGATGATGTGCGTCACCACTTCATATTTTTTTTCCTCACTGTCTACAGCTTTTAATATTACCTCTTATCTTTCTCTGCATCCCTGCTGTCTGCCATAATGCAGAGGAAAGGCCTCTCCACTACTCCAACATGCACAACACATTCACGACTTTATCGATTTCCTTTAAAACTTGCAGAAAACAGGAAGAAAGTGAGCCTTAATATTTCCAGCTCTGCACCACCTGGTCCAGGTTGCTAGGTAACACGGTGCACAGCAGCGTTTGATGTGTGTGCGCGCTTTGCAAAAGGCTTTGATCCTCGGCAAACTGACAGACTCTCCACAGTGCTACCTTCTCCTGGTAGTTTTGGCACCTCATCACACTGTGGAGACTAAAGTGTAACTGAAAGCTCCCGGGTGAAATGAAATACCCACCTTGTTAGGCAAAAAAGAAAAAGGCAAGCTGTTCAGAAAAGTTTAGGCTTTAAACTATTTTCATTAAGAGTGCTAAAGGACAAGGCAGATGGTGCTTCCAAGTCTTAGAAACATCAAACAAAGACGAAGTAGTGAAGTTGCAAATTTGCACTGTGCCGTTTAATATGAACAACTGCAGCACATTCTTTGTGCAATAAGGTTTAAAGAAAGCTGCGTAAAGTAGCATAAAAGACTACCTGCCAAATATGATGCAACGTGGACTCTTTCCTGCTTAATTGTTGCATAAAATGAAACCTAAGTCTGCGTCACATTTTGTCTTATAAGTTTTACCATTTCAAAAGTTAGTAGACTTTAAAAAACATTATAAATACCCTCTTTTTTTATCTATGACAGGCAACTGCACCTGACAGATGCATTGGTAACCTATACAACACATATTATTTAGCAGTAAGGTGGGAGACGGTAGTTTGAAAATTCCTGCAAACACATTTGCAGTCGTCTCTGTTGCACCCTTAAAAGAACTGAAAAACTCATATAGATTTTTGCTTTTGTGCAACTTTATTAAACAAAATACAGCGTGTGTAGTTTTCTCTTTTTCCGTACACAATCACTAGTCACGAACTTCCAATTCCCATCATGCATTGTGTCGTTCTTTAAGGGGTATTATCAAGACAGAATCTATGACAAAAAAAAAAAAAAGTGCTTTTAGAACATATTTAACCATAAATCAAATGAATTGTCCTAACCAAATATTAAATCAAATAAATGCTTGCCCAATAAATAATTATACGTATTAATTGAACATTATCACGTTCTTAACATATTTTCAGGTCTCTACATCTCTCTCGCTCCATGAAAGCAGTTATACGCAGTATGTTATGAAACAGAATCTGCAAGGCTAAATCCTGAGGAGCATGCAGTATGACTGAGCAGAGGACACACAGTTAGTTGTGTGCTTTGGCACAGAGGTTGTTCAGCGCAGCCATTAGGTAAGCACAGCTTAAAGCTTACTTTCATTAAAATCTACACCACTCCTTTTTTCCTGCTAATGTTCAATCATAGAATGGATTATTTACAGATGAATATGCACATGCAGCTTGTCCACGTGCAAGTAGAAGTCCGCAGTATTTTTATATTTGTTCCATAGCAACAACTCTGCATCTTGCTAAATGTTTTCATGGATTGGAAAATTTCCCCTACGTCCAACCAGCGAAGCAGTGGGCTTTCTCTGAAACTGTAATGTTTTACTGAAAATTTGTTTTCAAGAACCTAAGAAGTAATGCAAACAATGAAGAATAACCATTGTTGATGGTCAGGCATTGCTGACCAAAGAGTAATACTGATTTCTTTGGCATGTACCCCTGGTGCTTGAGGCATAGCAGAGATGTGACAGGTGCTAATCCACTCCTCAATGCTGTTTGATCACTGAACATCTGAAGGAAGACTTTATTTCACTGATATCCTCCAGACAAGAGAAAGCCTTCAGAAGACTAGCCCACTGTGGTCATCAGAGAATCAGGCATGGTCAGTTGATGCTGACCAGCTGCAGCTCAACTTGTAAGAGACCCAAAGTGTGATACGAACTCCCAAACACCATTAGACATTAACAGCAGCCTTAACTGTTGATGCAAGGCAGAACAGATCTGTGTTTTTATGTTGTTTACAACACATTTTGACCCTTCCATCTGAATGTCACAGCTGAAGTTGAGCATCATCAGACATGGTAGCTCTTTGCTAATCTGTTACGTCTCAATTTGGTGAGTCTGTGTGAAAAGCAGCCTCACTTTCCTGATCCTGGCTGACAGGAGTGTCTGAGATATGGAGTTCTGCTGCTCTAGCAGATTCGCTTCAAGTTGCTGTGCATTCAGATGCAGTATTCTACACACCGTGGTTGCAATTTAAGCTACTGTCTGCATTTCATTGTCTTCATCCAGGATGCCCGTTCTTCTCTGAGCTCAGAGAAGAATGCCACATAGCCACAGGTATGTGGCATTTTCTTCACATACCTGCTTCTCACTGGAAATTCTCTTCTTTCTTTTGATCGTTTTCTGTAAATCTGGGGAAAGCTTGTAAAAAATAATATCTTGGTAGATCAGGAGTTTCTGACATGCTCATACCAGTCTGTCTGGCATCAACAACCATGTTCAAAATATCTTAAATCTCCGTTGAGTTGCTCAGTTTGAGCTTTAGAAAGTTGTCTTCACAGGTCGAGATACCTACATGCATTAAGTTTCTGCCATTTAACTGTTTGTGTTAAGCAGTTACAGATGTACCTAATAAAGTGTCCAGTGAGTGCACATAAAATGACAATGTTGCTAATTATTATTAAAGATAAATATGGCTAATTCTATCACATCAAAGTTTAATGTCATTTTTCTTGCCAATAAAATGCTCTCAGATTAAGGAGCCAAACACTCATCTCGAGAGTATATAACCTTCAAGCTGGAAGAAATCAGGACTGAAAGGTAGAACTGTGGGTTGTATTAACAAACAGACTCTAAACTTAAAAAAAACGAGGAAATAAATTCTGATTGCTGCCTTGAAGAAGTCTATTAATTTAATATTTCAGTCTTGCAATCTGCAGGTTAAAACTTCAAGTCATTTGCATATCAAAGTAATTTTTTATAAGTAACCACTTTGATGTGGTCTTCTGTGTCAGTCTTCGATGCTCCAGAACTGAAATTTTGACTACAACAAATTGGAAAGATGCCCTTACTTATTGCGATGCCTTATGAATTAATTCGAGGAAAAAAAAAAAAAAGTCAGGTGCACAAAGTCTGAAGCCAGATAATCAAGTCAAAAATTAATCATGCAGCCACCAGTTTCCATTCTACGCTGACTTGCACAACATTTAGATTTGGCCGCAGGAGAGAAAGAGTGAAATGAGATGTGCAGCGGCCGGGCCCCCCGTACACAGGCGCATTCCAGGTTGTGTGAGGTTATTACAGGTTTGATTATTGAGTTCCACAGGGCAATTGGCTCAAATGAGGGCTGACAGCTTTGGAGGGCAGCAAACAGCTGGAGAGCTCGTCTCTGCCAGCAGCCATATTAAGACCATTTCGCTCACAGGTGCCTCAGCTGCTATGATCTGTGATTAAGGCATAACTAATGAAGAGTTGATGAAAGTAATCAGGTGCCACTGCATCTGCAGATGCTTTCAAGATGCTGGAACTGTGCCCTCATGGCTTTGGAAGAAATAAACATAAAAACCCAAACAGGAGGTGCGTTGATAATGACAACGAATTTAAAATTTAAGGGGGAGAGGCAACATTAAGAGCAAATCTTTACCCACAGCTTACAATGTCATTACACCTTAAAAGACTCATCTGTCACAGACATTTGAACAACCGCCAGTATACGTCAATACAGCATCACACATGCATTAGTCCACTTAAGCAATTATTATCCGTAACTTAGCAACTAATTAACCAGCTGGCAGCCAACACAAAGTGATCACTGCTTTGTTTTCATGGCAATACAACTTTGGTACCCTTTTTAAGGCAAAGCCAACGCATGTTTGGGCTGAATAAGATTATGGTGTAATGAAATCATTCTTTGTACACAGATTTTGAGGAGATGGCTGAAATCCAGCTGCATAAATTTTTGAGACTAGCACTGATTGCAAAGTGATGTCAAAACCTGTTGAAAATGAATTGACATAATCTCCGCTCAGTGCAATATGTATGAGCAACCACTCACCATGACGAGATGAAATCTGGCCTGATCTGCTCTCTGCACAGTGTGGGTCATGTAATTGTGCTTCGCGATGGTTATTTCCTCCTCTTATTTCCTGAAATAAGTGAGACAACAGAGATCTGTGTAGAAATGGACCCATAATGTGCTTTTCAGGTTCAAAGGACTCCTTGTGATTTCACCTGTTGCAGTACTTCCAGCATGACTTTGATGTAGCTAAAAAAGCCACAGACATCCTGACATGCATTGGGCATAGGCCCACTGATATTAGCAGCAGGTTCCATTCATCATTTAATTCCTCTATGCTGCCCCTTCAGCCTATCACCTGTCGCGCTGGCACAACCCAGGAAATAAACGACACGTGGAATTAGGTGAGCGTCACTACTAGTCAAGACGTTTGCAGCCCTAACGTTGCAGTCGTCAAGAGAAAGTTGCGGGATCTAGCTTTTGATTTTTTTTCACACACATTTTCCTGTTGACACACGCTACATCACTGTAGAGGACACAAGGTTGAACTGCGTCTCAGGGCTGTTCCCATGTAATATTCATTGTCGTCTGAGAACACAGCGGCCTCAAGTTTTAGATCAAAAGCACTTCAATTCAGCAACAAGGGAAAACACTTGAGTGTGGAGGAGGAATTCACAAAACATCGTGGCCTGTCTTTGATATTTGAGTCTTCAATCGGCATCTTTGCAAGAGAAGAAACGAGCTCCAGGCGCTGTCAGACATACTTTATAGCCAAGAGCTGCATATTTCAGAGTATTGATTTATATGAAGTTGTGTGATAAATCACCATTTAAGCTACAGCGTTACTTAACAAAGGACTATATTGTTGCATATTCTGCATTTAGTGAAATGCAGTGTAAACTCTGTGTAGGCTTTTATCTTTTTTTTATATTTGTCTCACTTTATTTCTCAACTTTCAACATTATTAATGTAACCATCAATCTTTCTATGGCTTAGGCAGCTTAAACAACTTCCATCTAAAAGCAAATATTTACTACGAAAGTGATTTCTGACAAATCAGTTTTTATAAAACGGGCTCAATTATTGCGTAAAGAAAAATCCTACAACAATATGAACCCAATTGCCAAAGTGCTCGCAAACCCAAAGTTTTACATACACACCAAGTCAAAGGAAGACCGGATTTGAATTCCAAATTGTGCAAATGAACATACAGCATCTCTCTGATGCATTTCACTCACATTAATAACATTCCTAAAGAATGTAAAGTGAACAGAAGGTACATAGTGGCATGCTTTGTGTAGGAATTAATAATTGTGTCTTAAAAAAATGTAGGCAGTTTTTGATTCAGGAAAAAATAAACTAAAAAAAAAAACAAACTTCTGCACTGGTAGCTTTACAAAAAAAAAAAAAAAAAACTAGGGAAAAGATGCCATTGAAGGAGTTAATAAAACCTAGTGTTATCATGTTATATTTAATACAAACTATAATGATGAAAAAGACCAACAGATTTTGGTTCCCATTCAAATCCATCAATCAATCAAATGTTTAATGTGGCCTCAATGAAAAGAACATTTAATACATGCTGAAGTTTTATTACGTTTTGTACTTTTAATTTAAAAAAACAAGCCTCATCAGAATGCATGAGGCTTGTAATTTATATTGTAATTCATTAAACATGAATGTGTTGTATATGATAATTGGCATTATACTCAAACAAACTAAATTAGAAAGAGAAAAAAAAGATAAAGCATCTCTGCAACATCCTGAACAAATCAGCCCACCAGGGTCTAGCACTGATGATACTATAAGTTATTGAAAAAGTGTCAGACTGATTGGATGTTTGGTCCATAACAGACAGAAACTCCATTTGTAATAGCCTGAGCACAACACACCTTCAACAAGCACAAACTCACCTAAAAATCCTTGACAGCTTCAGCAACTGACAACTTTCACACCATATAAATGTTGCACAATGTAAAGAGCTGCAGTAAATTTGAGACTACTGTCTTTCTGTCTATTGTAATAATTTATAAGTTGCCAGTAAAGGATGTAGCACAAGTAGAATAGTTATTGTCTTTTGGTGACCAAACAACTGTGGAGATTTTAACTTTAGAAAATACTTTCCAGCAAACAAAGCTCACCAGATCTCTCTCTGTGACCCATATCTGACGTTTCCATGGCCCAATTCCAATCTTTTCACTCCCCAAAAACCTGAATTTGTTCACTTCAATATGTGGTAACAGATCGGATATGAATCCGATTGTTTTTCTAGTGTTTTGCAGTCTGAATGGTCATGTTGTATTCATTCCGATTTTTATGTCACTGATGTTATAATCCAGACGTGGTAAATCCAGATGAAAATAATGATTAAAAATTATAGTTATGAAATTAGATCTCTGTGACAGTGGAGTGTTTTACATCACAATCTCCTCCTGCTCTTACTATGAATCCAAACAGATTTCTCTGCATAAATTTCAGTCAATGCTGGACAAAGCCATTGCTCTGTTTTGCTTTTTTATTAGCTTCCCTTGTGTTGTTATGATTTTGAGACACTACTCTCAGGTTTGAATAACTTTAAAATTGATTCATAGATGGTGGCAGCCATCATTAATTTCATAAACAGTGCGCTGCTGTGCGAAATCTACATTCTTCTTCCTCACATGTCGATTGCCTTGGAGTCGTAAACCGTTCACACAGCAGTTTACGTTGTATGACTGACCAAGCAAAAAAAAACAAAAAAAAAAGTACATCAATGATACTAAACCTATAAACAAACTGTTTAACTAATATAGCTTTGAATGCATTCTATGATTTCTTAAAATGAATTATTTAATATCTTATTATTTTGATGTAATTTGTCTCTATGCAAAAATATACATTTTGATTTGACTGATAAAATATTTAAACACTCAAATGGTATCTTGAAGTTTTATTTATGTGGCCTCTGAAGTCTTGAGGGCCACATGAACAGCTTTGTTGGAAGGGGTGCGCTCCCGATCTGTGCCGTTCTATAAAAGGTGTGTGCGAATATGAAAATGAACTGTCTACTGCTGGTCTACTGTTCAGCTTCACATGAAGTATGTCGGGATTTCAGAGTTTCATATTAAAGCTGACCGTCTGTTGGAACTCTCACGTTTGAACGCTTATCCTGTAGGAAATATCCAAAGGCACTGCAGCAAACTATGCCAACCATGCTAATTGCTTATAAAAATGCTAAAGACAACTCCTACTGTCACCTCTGTAATCAGTTTTTTTTTTTTGTTTGTTTTGTTTTTATATGAAATCTTGTTTACCTGCAAAGCTATGCAACACTGGCTACTCTGTGCTGGTAGGACATTGCCTTTGGTCCAAGTACAAATCATGAGGGATTGGTGCATCTCTAATTGATAAAGACAATAAATTTAAATTGTGCATAGTGATTTATAACAGAAAGTAGCACAACCCTATGCATTACTTAGCATTACATTATTCCCACATGTTTCTCTCTCTACAAAATATTCAGGTGTATTCGAATAAATCTATGAGCATTTTCCTCTGAATGCTTTTTTTTTAATTATTTCACTTAAGCCGATAAGTTCATGTTCCTTGTAAAATAAGTTACAAAGTGTATCACTGACTGTGTGGAAGACAGAAAGTCATAGGGATTCAGCTTACAACAAAAATTTTAAAAATGTGTACCCTTTCCATGCTCATGTCCAATAAAGGCCATCAGGATGAAACACAGTTAACATCAATGACATCTCTCAATGAAAGTCATTTAAATAATTCCAAGATGCAGTTTTCCTCTTGGGGGAAGCAAATGTAAGTGTTGCCAGCCAATCAGCTGTCTAGTGGCGGGAGGCTGTGGTAATGGTATGCATTAGGCAAAAGGACAAAGACTATGTCAGCAGCGGTTGCATGAGTTGGGATGCAGGTTATGTGCCTTATGTGACATACAGTACAGATCAAAAGTTTGGACACACCTTCTCATTCAATGAGTTTCCTTTATTTTCATGACTATTGACATTGTAGATTCACACTGA